>JAQQAE010013721.1:0-12643 GCA_029823295.1 Pseudamia nigra | reverse complement strand
AATAAGTGCAGATACAGATTTGATTTGTGTTTCAGGCTCCAGACTTTTCCACCTCATAGCTCAACGGGAGCAATAACGGTGACTGAATTATAACAATTCTGCAAAGATGAGTGAGACAAAATTCCTCCACAGCATCTGTAAAAGACTCATTGACAGTTATCACAAGTGCATGAGTGCAATTATTGCTGCTAAAACTGGCTCAACCAGTTATTAGGTACAGGGGCCAGTCACTTTTTCACACAGGGCCACGTAAGTTTGGATTTTTTTCTCCATTAATAATAAAAACCTTCATTTAAAAACTGCATTATGTGTTACTTAGGTTATCTTTGTCTAATATTTAAATTGGTTTGATGGTCTGAAACATGTAAGTGTGACAAATATGCAAAAACATAAGAAATCAGGAAGGGGGCAAACACTTTTTCACACTACTGTATAGCGAAAAAAGTATTGGTCCTAATACTGAGCCCTGTGGATCATCGTTATTAACTTTAGATTGTGTGGATGACTGGACATTAATACTGTATGTGCAATTTGAAATGTTTCAGTACAGTATGATTTAAACCAATTTAGTGCTGAAACTAGTCCACTATCGGAAGCAAATTGAAGATCATCAATAACTTCCATCAGGTCAGTTTCAGTGCTGTGCTGTGGTGTTCTCTAAACTCTCACTGAAATTCTTCAAACACATTATTTCTATGTAAATGCTGCTTCCCAACAATTTTTTTCAAGGATTTTAGCTACAAATGATGAATTGGACATGGGTCTGTACTTAGCTAAGTCACCTGGGTCGGAATTAGTCTTTTTAAGGGTGGGTTTAGTCATAGTGGTTTTAAAGGTCACATAGACTAATGACAGAGACTGGTTTATCAGATTCAGTATAGTTGTGTCAATTAAGGGAACGATATCTTCAAATAATTTAGTTGCGATGGGGTCTAACAGGCAAGTGGAGGGTTTTGACATATTGATTATTTTGTTGAGTTCTAACAGATTAGTACATGAGAAGGAGTCTGAAGGGTGTATTCACAGCTAGATTGTTTGGAGCAGTTGTTCCAAAACAGGGAGCGTTTAACCCCAAAAACCAGTTTGTTTGTGCATGTATGAACACAGTCATCACTCCTGGATTCGGAACAAAACAAGTGAGTTGAGATCATCTAGAAGGGGTGGTCTCAGTGCGTTTCCATTCAATCCCTGTAGCGGTTCGTTTGCAGTGAGAACACAATCGAGTCAGAAACTGACACAGCTGACTTAAAACTGGTTGACAATGGAATAGCAGGGTCAGTAATGTACTTGGTTGCCAACTGTCATTCAAAACAACAGAAGTACAAGAAGAAATAGCAGAAGAAGAAGAAGAAGAAGAGGAGGAGGAAAAAGAGGAGGAGTTGGCAAGATATGCATAATCTAACGAAGTTTACCTGATGTGTGTAATGTATGTATGTATGTATGTGGTTATGCACACCTCTCAGAGCCATAGGTTTTGTGCGTATTCATCACCAGAAAACGACACAAAAAACTAACCAAACAAAAAAACTAACTACACAACAAACTAACCACACAAAAAAAACTAACCACACTGGCAGCTGATGATACATGGTTGTTTTTCCCGTGGGACAAGAATATAGATTAAGCTTCTTCTCCTCCCAAAGATGATTTCTGACCCATGAGAGAACAGTTTGCTTGCGCCTGGCATTTGTTTATATTTGTACCGATACAGACAGATACCCTGTGAACACAAACCACCCAAAGGACAATTACAACAGATGTATTACTTTATCCCCTGAATCGGAACAAAGTAAACAAGCCACATGTGTGAATACACCCTGTAAGTGAAAATGAGCAGGGGGTTCTGCAGTTACTGTGTTACACATATCTAATCTTGGTCGTTCCTGTTTTAACTTCCTACACTGAGGTGTGAACCAAGGTGCTTCATCCTTTTCTTCAGAGGAAACGAGTGTTGAACGTAGTGAGACTGCACAGTTAAAAATGACTACATCTAGTTTTGAGGGAGAGTTAATTGTGAGACTAGAATCCCTCATTGTATTGAAAGACAATGCAGACAGAAACAGAGAGATGATAAAGGAATAATTTGTTTTTGGTGAAAGCATTTTTAGATAAACGCATGGTGTGATAATCTTCTTTGGTCTCACCTATATAATCTTTTAGTGTATATTCAAAAATTAACAAATAATGGTCAGAGGAGGGGGTTGTGTGGAGATGAACATTAAAGTCCCCCACTTTTATAACTGTCTGTGTTAAACACTAAGTCTGATAGAAGATCAGAGAATTCAGTTAAACATTGTGAGTAGGGGGCTGGTCGGCGATAAACAATAACAAAACAGTTTTTTTTCTGTTTTCCAGTTAACATTTGAGATTCTCTGAGTTATACTTTCAAAGGAGTTATATTTATGTGTTGGTTTTTGGTTGATTCATCATTTTGAATTGTAGATTGCTGCCACCGTTACAGGCTGTCAGGGGGCTAGCTCGGGTTGCTCAGGTGAGGTAGCATCCCTAACATTGAGTAAATCAGCTTGGTGATCACTAATTAATTAACTGATCAATAGGGATTTAGATGAAAGTGATCTTATATTTAACAATTCACATTTAATTTTCTTATTTTTATTTTCTGTGGGTTCTGACGGGCTAATTTTTATTGTATTTGTTATTGCGATTTCCTCTTCTTTTTCTGGTTATTGATTTAAATAATTTGGCTGGGTGGAGAGCAGAAACAGTTTCTATGTGACGAAGAGTGGGTAACTGGGTAACTTTAACCTTCCGTTAAAGGAAGTCCCCCCCCCCCCATGGCTCTAGTCTTGCTCTCGGTCGTTCTGTTGGGTTTACTCTCTGTACAGTCTTGAGGTCTCGGCCTCGAATTGTAAAGCGCTTAGAGATAATCGGCGATTATGATTGGCACTATACAAATAAAATTGAATTGAATTGAATAACAGCTGTGGAGAAGCAGCAGAGTGCTGTGTATGACTTCTTTCACTCTGTGGCCCGGTTTTGACTCTGCAGGATCATTTTGGACATCTAATAAATTCGTCCACATTTCTCGAGCGTACAGCAGCTCCGTTTGAAGTGGGATAGATGCCATCTCTAGCTAACAGACCAGGCTTTCCCCAAAAACACCTCCCAGTGATGCCATATAATGATATGCGGATAAAGAAATCATCATTGGTTAGAATAGGGAGGGGACTAGCGAAAACAACATAGTTTTGTCAAGGTTACACACTGATGCTGCATTCATTTTTGTGACACACTTGGGTGTCATTACCGGCAATGTCACTTATGCTCTGGCTCCTGGGATACATTTTACTTTGGTTGCTGGTGCCTTCACATTTCAGACTATGGAGCTGCCAATAATCAGAGTCTGCTCCTGAGCGGGTGTGTTGCTGAGTGTGGAGAGTCTGTTAGAAACATGAACTGTGTTGTGGTGAACCTTGGGCTTCTTACAATTACAGGTTGTTTTCAATGGTGCAAAGCTGTGCCTCCAATTCAGAGTCTGGCCTTCAGCGCTGAAAAGAGGCTACACTATCACAGGAATCATTGTGCCCAATGTGGCTGAAATGTTCAATTGGAGGTGAAGTGGACATGTTGAATCTCCACCCCTTTTTTTGTTAAATTTGGAACAAGCTTTCACTTGGACTGTACAGTGAACTGGTTAGATTTTGGAAATAAAAAGATTTTTGTGATGCCACATTTATTTATTGTATTTTGCATTTTTCGTTTTGTGTCTCTGTGTTGAAACATGTTTTGAACTTTGGGATTTAAGTTTATGAAAAAAACAGCTTCAAATATGTATATTTTTATATTTATATTCATGTACATTTGTAAATACAGGCTCAAATTAGAAACAGTTCGGACAGTACGGAAAAAGAGTAAATAAAATGTTGAACACAACATATTTTGTATTTTGTCCATTGAGTGTTGTTTTATTGGAAAATATGCAGACATTCATCACACTTGTGCCAGCCACATGAACAGAAATACTTCAAATATGGGTAATTAAGAGCTAAATATGAGTTCAGAATCATTCAAAAACACTGTGATTTAAAACAGCTGATGTGAACAGGTGATTTTAATCATGTTTTGCTTCATAAGGAGGCATGAGAGGAGAGATTTGGACAGGAGGAGACCTGTGGTGCAATTCAACACTTTATCATTAAATATGCAAAAAAAACAAAAAATAAGGTAAAAATCTTCAACAAAAAATGACTAATGTTTGAGACAGAGGATTCCACAGGTGTCCATTTCTTCCCCAAAATATAAGCTATATTGTTCATTCAGTTTATTGCTGGTTGGGACATGAACCTGTCTGTGTCGTCCAGTGTCTGTGTTGTTTGTTGTTCTATGTCTAGTCTTTTCTTTTGTCTCTCCTCTGACCACTAACCCCTGCCTACCCAGAACCCTGGTTCTGCTGGAGGCTTTTCTCTTCTGTTGAAGGCAGTCGAAGAACCAGCACTGGTCGGCTTAATGCCCTGTGGTCAATGCATTATGGAAGAACCTGAAATATGTTGTGTTCATACTACAGTACGTATCTGCAATAAAATGCAAGTCAAAGCAAATTTGTTATTTTCCAGACTGTTCAAATTTTTTCTAACCTGGGGTTGTAAAAGCAATGACATCAGTCACATAATAAAATATTATTTTATTAGTTCTGTTGGGTTTATTCTCTGTATAGTCGTGAGGTCTCGGCCTCAAATTGTGTAGCACCTAGAGATAATCAGTGATTATGACTGGCGCAATACAAATAAAATTGGATTGAATTGAATTATTTGACATTCAGTTAAAGAAACTGCAGCATTCAGCCACTACTGAAAGAGGATGACACATCAAAGACCTCTTAGGCTACGATCACACTACAGGTCTTACTGCTCAATTCCAATTTTTTGCTCAACTCCGATTTCTTACTTGATTGTTCACATTATATTTTAAATGTGACATCCATCAGATTCCAGTGTGAACGGTCTAATGGTTCTGAAGTGACCTCCATGTGCAGAAGAAGGCATGACGTCACATGCAGTTCACTCCTGACCAGTTGGTGACAGTAATGCACAAGGAAGTTGTTTGCCAACCGCCATAAAACACTAAAGAAGAAGAAGCGCAATTACTGAAGTAAATATGATGCTACACAAGTCAGCGTGTGTGAATCAATTTTGAAGTTGTTGTTCAGTCGGAGCCGACAAAATTATGACCGAGCAATTCCAAATCCATAGTTTCATCTAATTTTACCGCGTCCCACTTCCTCCAGTGCAGAATTGTGCTGTCTGGTAAAAGTCGGATGAAATGTGTCATGACCTTTCAGACTGAGGTCACTTTGAAAAACATCAGATACGCATCTGATTTAGGACACATATGAAAGCAACCTGGGTCTGTTTTTAAAAATTGGATTTGAGCTGTTCAGACTGTCATGAAAAAATCTGATATGAGTCACATATGGTGAAAAAAATCTGATTTGTCTGAATGTATCCTTAGACACAAATGCAAATGAAACTATATCAAACAGCTTTAAAAATTTGTACACATAATGTATATTGCCACGTAGCTCAGTATTTAGCACTGTCATCTCACAGCAAGAAGGTTGTGGGTTTGATTCAGGTGGACTGAGACATGCAGAGCCTTTTTGTGTCTGTTTCTATTACCTCTATTGCATCAACATTCAAACATGCTGATGTTTTTGACTGAATTCCCTATAGGAAAAATAAAGTAAATTAATAAACTCTGAACTGATATAAATTAGCTTGGGAATAAGGTTCATCAACACATCAGTCTGACACTGCTCCTTCTCACACTCACTGAGCCTCAATCAGGTTGAGCCAAACACAAATGTCCATCTGATATGGGACCAGCAGATGTGGTTTGACAAACTGACAATGACTGTTGCTCTGATCCAAGTTTGTAGTGTTTGAAGTGTAAGTTTGTCCAACTGCTTCCAGAGATGTTTTGGTCTGAATTTGTTGATAAGGGCTCTGGAAAATCAACAATGAACTTAGAGGCTCATTTCTTTGATGTGAGTGATCCTGCAAATAATGGTAGAGAAACAATAAAATCTTGAGGGACAGCTTTTGCAGCTTGAGTTCCTTTTCTTTCATTAATTTAATGTCATTTGCATTTTATTATATGATTTGCAACATTGTTAGTTAGGAAAAATATTACATTCATTCAAATTTTAGTTGTATTCCAAAAAACAATTTTCATTGGTGAACTAGTATTCACAAGGTCAAAAATAATCAAACATATATTTCAGCACAAAGACACATAAATCTGTCAAGTGGGATCAGTATTGTGAAGACACAAGTTTAGTAAATGTAGCTCAATATCAAGAACCATACAGTATGTTCAGTCTGACACCTTCTTCACCATCATAGTTTATTTAGTATAAACCTCTCTCAGTTCAATTCAATTCAATTCAATTCAATCTTTATTTGTATAGCGCCAATCATAATCGCTGATTATCTCTAGGCGCTTCACAATTCGAGGCTGAGACCTCATGAAGGCCGAGATCTCAGTTGCTAGCAGTTCAAACCAAATATGTCTTGTGACATCACAACAACCTTGACCTTTGACCTCTGAATTTAACCAGTTCATCACTAATGTCAAGTGACAGTTTGCACCAAATTTGAAAACAGCTGCCCCTTGATAAGAGTGAAGTGACCTTGACCTTTAAACTTTGGAATTTTGCTTTGCTATCATATTTTTAAAAACAACAGTGGACTAAAATGGCCAACTAGCTATCACATGGAGAGTCACTGTGCCAGATTTGGTGTCCGTGTCACCATTTTTCCAGAATTTTTCCTCCTAGATACAGTACTTGCGCCACTCTACTGCAGTTACCTACAGTATGTCGTTGTAGGTCTGGCACCTTCTTCTTTTTGTGTCTTCTTTCCTGTTTTTTTTTTTTATTTCCTGGTTAACATAAAAAAGACCTGCTAGAATCATATATAAGCAGTATATCTTGTCTAGTTATTTTCTCAGGAAAATATTCAAGAATTCAAGTAGGACTGGTCAATATTACCAAATATGTATTATTTTTCACAAATGTTGAACTCCAAACCAGAGATCGCAGTTATGCAAATAGACAAGTATGGGGTAAGAGTGGCCTTTTACTCTTGGCCACTAAAATATCATGAGTTCTTCCTTTAATCCATGAGAATACTTGTGTCCTTTCATGACATTATATCAAATTGCTCCTGAGGTGCTGCATTTTAAACATAGTGGGGAATGATTAACATGACAACGGATACACAAACATGCAAATGACACATCTTTGAGGAAAAAATAGAGTGCTGTCTATTATGGATAGGCACCATGAGGAGAAGTGCATTTACAATAAAATACTCCATCCATCCATCATCTTCTGCTGATCTGGGTCCATGTTGCCAGGGCAGTAACCTAAGCAGAGAAGTCCAGACTTTCCTCTCCCAAGCCACCTCCTCCAATTCCTCTTTGGGGACCCCAAGGTGCTCTCACGGTTCTCACCCCAGCCACCCTGCTGAGGAAAGTAATTTTAATCGCTTATATCTGGGATCTTTTAGTCACAACATAAAGCTTGTGATGGGAGGGTAGGAACATAGATTGACTGGTAAATTGAGAGCTTCACCTTTTGGTTCCACTCCTTCTTCACAATGTTGTACTGATCTCATGATTCATCATCCCCTCACTTGTGAGCAAGACCTTAAGATACTTCTCCACTTGGGGCAAGAACTCATCCTTCACTTGCAGTTTCATTCCACCATTTTCTGGCTGAGAACCATGGCTTTGGATTTGGAAGTGTTGATCTTCATCCTGGCTGCTTCACACTTGGCTGCAAACTCCATTCATCCATCATCTTCTGCTTATCCTGGTCAGGGTCCCACAGGCAGCAGCCTAGAGAAGCCCAGACTTCCCTCTCTCCAGCCACCTCCTCCAGCTACTCTGGGGGGACCTCCAGGCATTCCCAGGTCAGCCAAGAGACAGAGTCCCTCCAGTGTGTCCTGGGTCTGCCCCAGGGCCTCCTCCCAATTGGAGCTAGTCTTGGAAACCAGGGATTGGACCACCCAGGCCAAACAGCACCAGACCCTTCCTGCAGGTGGTGGGCCCACAGTCATAAGGGTCTTCTGAATCGCTCCTAGTCTGACCTGTCACCTCGGACCAATTTGCCTTGGGAGACCCTACCACGGATCAATTGCCCCCAACAACGTGGCTCCTAGGATCACTCAAGCACACAAATCCCTCCACCACAATAAGGTGGCGATTCAAGGAGGGGTGGCTGCAAACTGCTCAGTAATATCTTAAAAGAAAACAATAAGCTTCATTTTGATTTGCAAGAAAGGCCTTTTTGGGAAGCATTCATTTTGATGTTGTAATTAAGCTATTTCTCACATTTTCTATTAATCACATTGTTTCCATTGTTTCACTGAATGAAAATTAATGTCTGACATATATGTAAAATTAACTTTAAGTTTCATTTGCAACAGAGCATTTCATGCTGTTATTTAAAAAAGATAAAAACTAAATTCCCAGAGAAAATGTAGCAGCGGACAAATGTATATTGTATAAAGTTACAGAACACAAAATCCCCGCAGAGCAACTGGTGACTCAGAGCACAAACCAAAAAGAACAAAAGATGAAGTGATTTTCAGTACACTGCCGGAAAAAACAGGGGGAGCATCCATGCGTGGGTGTGTGAGAGGTAGCTTGACCTTCACAATTCTCCAGAAGTATGAAACACAGCAAAATGACTTTTCACTTCCTAAGGCTATTAGAGTTCTTAAAATTCTGTCCAACACTTCAACCTTTCACCTCCAGATAAAAAGCGTGTTCCACAGACAAGTGTATAAATCATAATAATATCTTCCAATAAGTGTTGTACTCGAGGCTCATTTCAGCAATTTGCAAATTCTGCCCAGGCTTCCAGTTGTTATTCTGTTGGACCTGCAGAAACTCAAGCTCCGTCTGTGTTTCATTTACCTCTCACGTCGTTGATTGTGAAGGCAGAGCACAGTTTATGTTGAGCACTGTCTTGTGATTAGCACTCAGTGGATGTTAGCTCCACTTGGCTAGGCTTATCCATACACACAGTTATTATTGTTGACCAGTGAGCTGCTTTGTGATGAAGACTAATTGCAGGGTCCTGATTGTTGTCAGCCTGAGACACTAATTAAAAGCAAAGTGGTAACAACAAGAGGAAGAAGCACAGGATGGTTGAGCAAGTATTACAATGCATTTGGAGAAAGACTCCTGATGCCTAGAGAAAAGTGTTAGAATAGCCAAATAGAAGGCTATTTTCTTTTCTGTTTTCAAAGCATTTATTCTTTAAGGCAGCAGTTCCCAAATGTATTCAGCAGGGCCCCTCTTTTGTTGATAAAGATATTTTCAGGCCCCTCATACGTACTGTATGTGCACCCACATGAACACATTGCCATTTATTTTTTATTATCATTAAATATATGTAAATGGAACTAGTTGTATACTCTCGGCACTGTCGAGAATGGGATGTGACAGTACCAATACTGTCACATCCCATTTAAGCACTTAGAGATAACTTTCGATTATGATTGGCACTATACAAATAAAATTGAATTGAATTGAATTGAATAAACAATATGACATAAAGAGGATTCAAAAGAAGAAAAAAAGACAATGACACCCAGAAAAAATCTATTAATATTTTAGTCAAATGCAGACAGTATGTCATCTAGTGCCTCCCAGTGATATTAGACTAGAAGATACTTCTGCAGTGGCTTTGGTTTGTTACCCCTTGACACATGCATCATAACCTGTAGAAACTACATCATCATAATCCAAGGTGATTATTTGGGCCCTCTGTAAGCCAGAAGCTCAGATCAATAATTAATACTGTTCTAAAAAAAATCTGATACAGGCATGTGACCCGCTGTGAATAAGAGAAGAGCCATCAACTATTCACTTTTCTCACCATAATAGGATTTCAATATGTCTGCTGTTTGCTGTTTTTGCATGAGCAGAATTCATTGATCCATTTTCTCTTTATAACTCATTCTCTTTATGCTTTTGATATGGCACCGTTGTCACTCCCTTCACCCAGTCTCTCTTTTCTCCAACCGCTGGCAGTCATCTCCCCTCTCTGTTTGTCTGGCTCTCTTTCACCCCGTCTTCCTCCAAAGATCACAGAAAAAAGATGAAACGAGCATCCCCAACACACTACCCTGTCATGTGTTCCCATTCAGTTTACATCAAAAGAATAGCCGTTCAACATTATATTACACATGATCTCTTAGTGATTTAGGATATATTTTTGAGTGATGAAAGCTTTGGAGTGAGGCAAAAGATAGCACACTGAAATGCTCTGCATTGAACTGAAAAAACTCTGTTTTAACATTTTTAACTTGATGTCAATGAACAAGGGTAAGCACAGGTTTTAAGCCTGATAAAAGCATATTTAAATATTGATGAGGCAAGTGAGTTTGTACACATAGAACCAAGAAAATGTGTAGTGCCAAGGCTTTGCCTTCACTTTCTGCTCCCAGAGGCCAAACAAAAGCATTTCACACTCAAGAAACTGTAGCCTGAGGATGGAGCTGGAGAAAGCTAAAGAAAGCCTCTTGTCTGTCTGTGCTTGTATCAGTAGAGTACTATAAACAGTTTCACTCTGTGTTCACACAGTAGCTTGGGCTTATGTGTGTTAACAGCCTGCTCATATTAATTTTTTACATACACAAACTGCTTCTAGAGCAGACACCCACCCTTCAGTTGGAGCCAAGTAGGATGTAGCCAGGGCTGCTTCAGCTGCCTTCTGCCTGTAGCACTTGGCAGAGAATTTCACCTTTCTGTGTGTATTTCCCTGTTGATACAACATGTGCTCAGTCAGAATTAAGTTAAATTCAGATTGAGTGAGAGAAGAGTTAGAGAACAGATGACACAATGCCTTTCATATGCTTTGAAATCCAATCAAAAAACAGGCTTTGTAGATGCTTCTGGATATGGATCTCAAGAAAAAAATGGAAAAATAGTGATCACCCTGGAAAAACACATATCCATAAAACTGTTTATGAATCATATAAAGTTGTATGAAGTTGAAGTTGGAGAATGAGCATGAAGTGGCCAGTTCGGATTTACTGCACAGATCTGATTTTTTGGTTGACAATTCACATTACTCTGTAAAATCTGTCATATATCAGATTCTGGTATGAACTGTTGATATTCATCAACTGATCTGCAAGCATGACAGAACAAACAGATTCAACTTTCTGTGATTAATAACTCATGTATAACAAATCATACCTTTGTGTGATCTTAGTAAAGTAGACAACAAGATACAACTGGAGTTTCATTGAAATCACTTGTCCTTCCAGACATATAAAGTATATTGATCTGCATGCCAGACCTTCACAATGAAACACTGTGTGGATATAAAATCACTACAGCATACTTCCTCATAGTGATACTATAACCATTAGTTTAGGAGAAAACACTTGAATTTATCTTAATTTTTTTTGCACTTTGTAGTCCCCATACACTTTTCTTTCTATCAGTCTGGTATGATAGAGACCAATATAATTCATATGGCTGGAAGGACTGATTTCAATGAAACTCCAGTTGTATCTTGGTGTCTATTATACTTCCATCACACAGAGAGATGATTTGGCTCTTAACAACTTGTCATTTGTGATCTATTGATTGCAGTAGATTGAATGTGTGAATATATGTATAATTATTTTAAAATAATCACATTCCATGTGATTTGTGACGTTCACATTTATGCTGCAGTGTGAACGCAGCCTAACACCATCCTCCTCACCTCATCCTCCTCACCTCATCCTCCTCATCTCATCCTCCTCACCTCATCATCCTCACCTCATCCTGAACAGTTATTATTATTGTTATCTATTATTTTCATGATCATTATTATTATTGTTTAGATTGATTGTTCTCATTATCATCACTAGCTCTCTCAACTTTTTCTTTCTTCTCTCTCTTTTCTCACTCTTCCCTTTTTCTTATTGCTCCTACTCAATCTAAATTGCTTAGTTGCTCTTTACATTTGTTATTTTTCATTGTGATATGGTGTTGTTATCTTTATTGTTGCTTGTCACAAATTTTGTTTGTTTATATGCTTGGCTTGTCTTTGGTTTATTTGTGTGTTTCTACTTTTTTCCACTTTGTCTTGTCAACTTTATCACTGATAAAAAAGAACACCACCACAGCTGATGGCAGACTGAAGATATTGTTACTGATTTTATGTAATTATAATTTCAAGTTTCCTTCAATGAGCTGGGCTTTTTTTTAATTTTGTAGAAATTATTAATAAATTTGTTTTTCTTTTTATTGTTCATTGGAATGATTTGAAAATGAAACAGTTTTAATTTATCATATTCCGTACAATCCAGAATATTTTTATTTTTTGGAAATTAGTTTATTAAAACATTGCTTTGTGTATCATTGCCAATGGTGAGTGCAGAAAAGAGGTGGAGAAGCGTGTGCAGGCAGGTTGGAATGGTTGGAAAAAAGTGTCCGGTGTGATGTGTGATAAAAGGGTATCAGCAAGCATGAAAAGAAAAATGTAGAAGACGGTGGTGAGTCCAGTGATGTTGTATGTAAGGAGGTTCTCTTCTGGAGTGACGAGGATGGATAGGATCAGGAATGAGTACATCAGAGGGACAGCACATGTAAGATGTTTTGGAGACAAAGT
>JAQQAE010013720.1:0-12643 GCA_029823295.1 Pseudamia nigra | reverse complement strand
TTCCCGGATGGGTGGCGAAACGTTTTCAACCAAATTTCCAGTCCAGTCGATGGAAGAAAAAACCACACGCCTTGTTTTGAGCAATATTACATATTATTTCTATTTGGTGTAAGGTGCCAATCATTGTTAAAAATATAATAATGTTCTAATTATAAATGTTATTAAAATGTACAAGATGGCTTGCACATTTCTCAACAATCTTACATGAAATTGTAAAATCTGTTGTAGATGGTGGGGCCCAAAGGGTTTTTTTTTTTTTTTTTCCCACAGAGCCCCAAATCCCTGGTGGGACTCCTGCTGCCTGCACTGCACCACACTCAATGACCCACTCTACATGTACACATTCAAAATACTGTAAATACCTCCTCCATTTGAGTTAAGCTAAATAAGTGACAATCAACAATAATCACTCATCTCATACAGTATATACTGTGCTTAGCCATTTAAACTTGCTCTGCTACAGGGGGTCTCATGGTCTCACGGTCTGCCTGCGTTTTGTTTACACAGATGTTCACGCAGCGTCACTCAGTGAAGTCAGCGCCAAATCCGAATGCATGTCACTCCTTATGGATGGTTCATTGTGACTAATCGATCCTGCCTGAAATTCAAATATGGTTCAAGTATGTGCATGTTTGATAAATGTGACATGTTCATTGAGACAGAAGGAGCTCTGGTTTAACTCTTGTCAGATGTATTTTTGCAACACGTTCAGATCCATGAACAAGGTTCAAACCTGCAAACCTGATCAGTTGCTGACTGTATTTGCATAAAACCACTTGTATTAAAATGACTCAGTCCTAATGTTGTGCAGCAAAGTAATGGATGGTCCATTTCATTTGTAAACTGCTCCTTGATCATAAAGATAATTCTCAGAGACTTTTACTGTAAATACTGTAGATCTATATTTTTGGATTGAAACCCAAGTTAATAGTAAGCTAAAATTTTAGGATACCTGAAACTTTGTTTGTTGGGTCACTGCTGTTTCAGACATTTTTTTTTTAGTTCTGATAGATAATTTTTAAAAATTTTTTGTATTCCAAAATACTTGACCTTTAAATTGCAAAGTGCTGGGAGGGCAGAGTTGACTTTCTGTTTTTTGCATCCTTGAGACATAGACTAGAAATTCAGCCAAAACTAGCTAAGATTATAAACAAAATCCTATCTAAGAAACTTGATGCAAGCAACAGTGTGACGTGTGGTGGACCAAGGGTCTTCTGTAGCGCTCCTCTCACAGACCTTTGTAACTGTAAGATTTTTTCAATGCATTGTTTGAATAAAGAAACGTAAGACTTCACAACCTGTTTGAGTGTGATGATCCTCTTTTTCACTTGGTTTCAGACAGGATCCTAGGAACAGGTATGATTTATATAATTTCATATTTTATAGTCTATTCAGACACTGTGAGACTGTGTTCTGTAACTAGCCATTGTGATCTGCTTTCATTGCTGACATTTAGAAAAGGAATTTGTTGACACTGAGGCAACACTGAGGTATTAGCTGGCAGAGGTCTGATATTTGTTTTACCTATTTTTAGGCTTTGACTGTGCAGATGAGTTCCTATTTCTTCTGGCCCATATCTCCCTGTTCAGACATTGCAGGAATGTGCGTCATGGTACATCTGATCAAATCCAATCAGCTGTAAGCTTGATACATAGACGCATACATACTGTAGATATAACACACATGTTCATTCCAAGTTGAATAGACTGACTTTGAAATGTTTCATTGTCAGTTAAATACACTGCTCTGCTCGGAGACTGGTCAAAGGCGGTCATCAGCTTTTTTTTTTTCTACAGCTGATGCTATGAATCAATCACTACACCTTAAAATCTATATGACTCGGCCCATTCTGTCTCTACTGGCTCACTCGCCTGTCATTATGCTGTGGTAATGAGTAGGGCTGCAACAACAAATCAATAAAAATTGATTATTAAAAGCTTTGACAACAAATTTCATTATTGATTTGTTGTGTTGCATGATTAATGTGTGACTTACTATATCACGGAGCTGACCTTTGTCAACACTGGCCGACTGGAATAAAGTTGTTACAAAAACTCTACCTGCAGAAGGAGTTAGCGGAGAGTTGCACAGGAAGAGTGGAGGCAATATGTGACCGAGGTGGAGAACCGGTTTTACCAAAGTTTAAAAAGTGTCACAGAAAAAATTGGCAGCATTAGTTAGGCTGTCATTCAGGGGAGCGCTCGCGGTGCACACACACACACACACACACACCCACACACACACACACACACGCACACAAAGCATTGCTGATACAATTTTGGTGTTGGTGGCATTGGTGGCATAGACATATCGTCCTTAATGCTTCTCAGGACGAATGTGTGTTCAGACTATGAGAAAATGTGTACAGCAATCCCTCACCATATTGTGGTTCACCTACTGTATCTGGCTGATAAATTTATAGTGCGTACTCCATACTGTGGTTTCCACGGCTGATAGGTATTTATGTTTTTTTATATTTTAATTATTTCTGTGGAAAAATAAACATTTTCACGCCTAAAACTTAATAAATAAAAATACAGTACTGTACAGTACTGCACTGTATAATACATGAATTAAAATATATTAAAACAAAGTAATGTAAACAAAGAGTCGCATATACTGTTTGGAAAATGAAACCTGGGAGGGTGGGACGCGGCCTAGTTTGCCTTGACATGCAATTGATGGAGCCATGTAAGTTTACAAAAACCTCTTTACACAGAAGAAAAGGCAGCGCCAGCAACTGCCCGTCACTACGCTCCTCACCCGCAAAAAAAAAAAAAGAGAAGACACAGGTACTCCTTCAGCAGAAACAAGTTATGGACGACAATGAAGATACTGCACCACCTGAAGCTCCTGCTTAAATTGTGCCTTCAGAAGAGCTGCAATGCTCTTCTTTAGTTTGCAGTACATTCATCTCATCATTGTCATCGCCTGCATTATTCAGTACTACACGCCTAATTATCATCGTCAATCAAGCTGTAGTATCTTCATAGGTGAGTGTACAGAATGCATTCTGTTTTTCATACCTAAAGATGTGTCTAAAAGTAACTTTGAGTTTAAATTGTGTTTAGGAGTGTAGAAAAGGTTTAAAAGAGTGTGAGGAGAGTTCATAAAAATTAAATATATAAACATAATAAAATAAATATATTAAAATTATAAAAATATAGTAAAAAAAACTGGTGTTTCTACTTTGCAGATTTTCTGCCATCACGGTGGATTTTGGAATGTAACACCCGCTAGTCAAGGGATTACTGTATATTTATTTATTTATGAGCTGTGTTTAGATCAGGCATAGTGCTCCTCTTCCACCTCTGTCCTTGTGTTACCTCTTCTCCTTCCAAGTGAGGAGATGAACAGTTGGATGGCATGAAAGACAAAGGACTTTTTCAGTCTGTTTGTTTTACTCTTGGTGAGAAGTAGACTGTTGCTGAGCAAGCTTCTCTGGTTCTCAGGTGGATGATTGATGTCATCCATAATGGCCAGGAGTGCAACAAGTGTTATCTTCTCTGCAACTGTGACCAGAGAGATCAGCTTCCTGGCAACCACAGAGCCACCCCACCTGATCAGCTCATGCAACCTGGATAAGTCCTTTTTTGATGTGCTGTCCCCCAGCCAACCACAGCATAAAAAGAATGCTGACAACCACAGTTTGGTAGAACATCCACAGCAGTTTCCTGTTGCAGCCTCCTCAGGAAGTACAGTCTGCTTTGGTACTTCCTCTACATCAGGGATGTCAAACTCGTGCCATAAAGGGCCGAGACCCTGCAGGTTTTCTCTCCAACCAGTCACTAAAGCAGGTGATTTCGCCGATTAGCTAATCCCCTCAATTTGAAGGAGTGCTGATCAGTGAAGTCACCTGCTTTAGTGACTAGCTGGAGAGAAAACCTGCAGGGTCTCGGCCCTCCATGGCATGAGCTTGACACTTGTGCTGTACATGGCATATCTTGAACATTTACAGAGCTACATGTAGATCCAGAAGAAATATTTTTTGTGAATAAATGTTGAACTAAAAATGATATGCATGTAGCCTTGGGTTGACCCCTCCACCCTATTCTTAGTCAGGACCAGGTCATATAAGGCACCTGTGTGCCTTTGTTCTCCCTCTTCCTCCTGCTTTCTGTCCCTGCTGTGGCTGGTGTTTGTGTGGAAGGTAAATGAAGCCATTTTAAATTGTCTTCCCACTTCAAAAAATATTCATCTCACAGTTCTCTTCTTATATCCCAGGCTTTTCGGGCCTTGTTAGAGTAAAGAAATAGTTCTTTAGAACTGAAGAAGCTTAAAGAACTCTTTCTTTAGAACTGCAGAAGCTTCCTGGATAGGTAGCGAAACATCTTCAAACCAAATTTCCAGTCCAGTCGACAGAAGGAAAACCACACGCCTTGGACTTATTTTGCCCCTTTTGAATCATTTCCTTTTTCCCCACATTTCATTTTGCTTTAATAGTTTTGCTCACTTTACTTTCTTTGAGGTTTGGTTTAAAACAATTTAGGATTTTTTTGTCCGTCACAGGTTAGTTCCACTTTTCAGCCGGTTTTGTTACTTTTCAGAATTAAGTTGTGCCCCTTTTAATTTTGTCTTTCTTTTACATTTGACTGTTTGTTTGTATTGGTTTTCTGGGTTATTTTTGTCTTATGATCATTTTGCTTGTTGCTTTTGAGTTGTTTGAATTTATTACTGCCAACTGGGTTACATCTGGTTTTATTTTGAATTTTGAGGTGATCATTAAAGTAGAAATTTGTAGTTTTAATTTGTTCCAGTTTCTTTTCCAAAGCAGAGTGCCCTTGTGTGGAGGCACCTGTGGTGAGGTCCCTCCACTCTGTTGCATGTGAGTGGATGCACGGACACACAACATAGGCTGCACCCTTTCCTGTGAAGGATTGTTTGGTTTGCTGTGCTGCACTGAAGGCGAGTTGTGGTAGCACCCCTGGACACTCCTTGTGTAGTCTGCCTCTTCACATGAGGCCTCAGCTTAGTTTATGTTGGTGTGTATTAGTTTTGTGTATATTTCATTGAATCTTTTAATACAGACATTTTTTAATAATGGCAATAAAATACTTTTCTATTCAATTCTGTTTTTTCCTTTAGGTCCAGTGCCTGCCATTTTTTTATTCATTCATACTTATTCAATAAAGCAAGCGGTTACATTCCAAATACACGTCTGTGCCTTTTTAGTGCTTTTATAATTCCAATTACAATAGTAATTTTAAGTTATTTCCTGCGGTGAAATGCCCCAGGTGGCATTGTCGAGCGTCCTTCAATTCCCCTATTCTGTAGACACCCCTCCCCCACACGTGATTCCAAATGATAATAGGTTTTCATGGACAAAGAATCCAATAATGGAAAATTTAAGAATTATTTTTGGCTGCGATAACATTATGGGGGAAATGAGCATAAGTTCAAATGACAATGGTAGGTTTTCACTGAGAAACTGGGCAGAGGTCTATGCTCTGAGTGCTTCCTAGCTGAAAAATCGTTGTGGGAAAGGGTTGGACCAAACATGCACAAATATACACAGCACAAAGCAGAATCCATCATGGACAAAAATGATGAATGCCAACAAAAACAAGGAAGAGGATGCTGCTAAACTGAAAGACTGACCAATGAACATATGGCCACTAAACAGCTTATTAAATGTGTTGGCTAAATTTACAGCATATTGCTCAGATACTGTAGAGATACTGTAGATGTCCACCCATTATGTGGAGGCAGGAAACTAGCAGGAGAAGAATATTAATAATTATTCCCAGTACAGCCATTTGTAGAATGTACACAAGAACCGTGCGTCATTTGGCTCAGGATACCAAGTGCTGTGTTCTTTATTTGTGTGAAGTTGTTGCTTTAGCTGGATGCATGACAGGAAGCCACACAACACTAAACAAGTCAAACAGTAGATCGTGGGATCTTCAGATTATTAAAAAAACAAACAGTTTTACACTTTTCTAACGTCTGTTGCACCACTGGCGTCAATAGAAATTAAAGTATCAAATTCAATCATTAGTGATTATAACAGTGGTATAACTGTTCGAGCATTACAGTTTGAGAGCAGTGTTATTCACCAGTCTAGTTCTCAAAGTACAGTGCACAACATCTCCCTGCACACGGCCAGTGGTCCAAAACGAGTGCATGAATTCCTGTGAATTTTTAGGAAATCATTTAGACATAGTGTGTACAAGGGCACATAACTTAGTGTGCATGACTTTTTAATTTGAATTCGGAGAACAGGTGAAACTCATTAAAGTTATACAGCTTTCACATGCAGTCTTACTGCACATATATGCAGATCCAGTGTCAGAAGCTGCTGTTCAGTGTTTAACTTTGTTTCCTAACGGAGGGAGGAAATACGGGCTGACAGCCTCATTAACCGCTCTCATGTTTGTCAGTAATGAAAGATGATATCTTTGCATAGTGTTCCTCTGTTTTTTTAACTCTTCTTATTTTATTAGAACTCCTCCTTCCCTCAACAGGCTCTGCCAGTTGCCAGGACACCATTATTGTTATGAAGTGGGTTCAGGCTCACTTCACTAGGAGTCAGTTCTCTAAGCCCCCAAAGACAGCCCCCATAACTAATCCTGGTGCCAGACCCTACGTGTCAGTACAGAACTTGAGTTATGTTGTATAATAGCTCTGGGTGATGTGGTTTGACTCTATCCTGTCAGAGGATGAAGGTGTGTGTTTGCTAAACTCACCCCCACACGTCTGGTTCTGGGTCCAGCGAATCACACTCATGGAGTCTGTCTGTCCAGTGGTCCATGTACTTTCTTCTGATGCATTGGCCAACCAGCACTGGAGTCATTTGGTTGTAGTTCAGAGTTTTTAAGGTGATGATATACAATAGTGTTAGCATGCTACTTAAAAGTTCGATACTCCATCCATTGGTCAATGCAGCTCAGTTCTCTCAGCTCCGCTTCCTCACTGAGTTGCCCTGCCAAACCTCTCAACTCCAACTCCTGAATTTACGACACTCACTTAGACGAGTCGATTCAACCTGTTCTTTCGGTGTCGAAATGACTTCATTCCACGTGGTCTGTCTCACAACTGCTTTATTAGCTCGTATTCAAACAGCTGTGTTCCATTCACGCTGATGATGGCGAGTTTACAAATCACGCCCACACCCTCCAAATATATGTCAATCAGTGACTCCCTGAGCTGAAACCCACGCCTATGGAAACTCAATTGTAACAATAACAAGAAATTACTTGCCTGGTTAAATTAAGGCCAAATAAAACAAATAAAATGAGCGGTTTACGTATTTATGCTTAAGGTCAAGATTGTTTTTTCCTATCTTGACTTTTATTTTGCAGGTTTAAACAACTACCATTTACTTATACTGAGACACCAATAATAAAACACAGGAATGTGTCATACATTTATAGCAGTAAATGGGTCTTTAGCAGTTTATGAAAAGCTTGTGTGTTTTATATCCTTGTTGTCTTTGAACTAACTCTATGCTGTAATAAAAAGAGGCAATGCTTTGAACAAAGGCTTGCTGTAACATTGTTTGCTTAGAGATGTCACTATGAAATAATCTAGTGACAACACCTGATAAACTAGAATTAAGACCAACATTATGTCACATTTACACAGATGATGTTTGGCAGCTTAAAATATACCTTATATACTGTACCTTATAAGAAAATAACAGTTTGTAATTTTAAATCTCCACAATATGTTCAGAGCTGCTGTAGAATCTTTGCAGTTCAATAACATACTTTTTCTTGGAGAACAAAGCTGAATTTGTCACAGTAGCAGCCACTGTGGAGTCATGACATACTGTACATCACATAAGTCCACCAAATTTTCTGCAATTTTGCTATTTTTGCAACAAAATTATCTTGTAATTTAAGTGACTGTAATATATTTATTTGCTGAAGTTGGTCCCATAGCCCAGAAGAGGGGAAAAAATGGGCAATAGCTGCTTTCTATACAAAGCAAGATACAAGCTGACTTTTAGAAACATCAAATTGAACTGAACTGAATTGAGTGCAATGGACTTTATTTCTTCCTTGTCCAAATTCTGTTTAAAATCATTAAGAGACAAAAATCACAACAGGAGAAACATAATGGATTCACTTTATTCCTGTCATCCGACAGCCATCACATTGCACTATTCCAAGAACAAATAATAGATACACAACTTATGCCTTCCAAATATGAAGTTCCTTCTTTACAATCAAGCTTTAAAATATTTTTCAAGTGTGAGTTAAGGAAATGGGATGATTACAACAATGCATGAGCATAAACAAAATTAAACCAGGCGAAAACAGTACAGTCACATTTACAGTCATGCCTAATCATGGATATTATTACATCTAGATAATAGCACATGGAAGTGGATGTCAAGTTGGAACAGAAGCAGAGCAAATGGCCTATAAATCAGAAAGTGCACATTAAGGGCCCTACTCAAGGAGGTTTGTCTAATTAATTGAAAACAACATAAAACAAAGCCTCGGGTTGAGGTTCGTCTTAAGCACTAAGGGAAAAAGGTGGCTATTAAAGGTCTTAATGAATATAAAATAAATAATAACAAATAAGAAAATTACAGGGAAAATGAACACAAATGAAAATGAAAAAGTACATAAAATTAACAAAAACATGAGAGAATTAAGATATTAATTCAGAAAATCCATCCATCCTTTCACTACCCCTTGATCCTCCCACCCTCACAAGGATTAAGGGTAGAAAATGGATGGATGGAGTCTGCATCTGACATACTGTATAATTACATGTTTGTTCTAACTCAGGTTTACCTAGTGGAGCATGTGTCTTGGATTATGCGCATACTTTTTGTGCTTTTAATAAACAAACTTCTTACGAAGTTAGATGTTCCTCTGCACTGATAATTATTGATGCTAAAGCTTGTGTCTTTCTTAAATAAATATGCTGAGTGGCAACTGCACATAATCCAGTATCGCAGAGTCCATCACCAATATCACAAACTGAACTCCTGAATGGCTAAGTCAGAACAGAAGTTGTAGGTTTAGTAGTGGTATTAAGGAAAACGGAACATATTTTTTGCAGGGTTACTGTATTCCTTTACATTGTGAAAGTGTTTCTGTGACTTGTATGTCAGCATGCAGAACTATTTATACAAGTTTTTTTTTTTTTTTTTTTTTTTCAGTGGACAAACTACATCCATGGCTGGCAGGACCGTTGGGTAGTGCTGAAAAATAACACCCTGAGTTACTACAAGTCTCAGGATGAGACAGAGTATGGCTGTCGGGGTTCCCTCTGTCTTACCAAAGCTGTGATCACTGTGAGTACTGTTTGGAATTATTACTACAGAATTAAGCTTGTAATCCTTTCAAATATTGTTGATGCAACACGTTTAGTAGAATGAATGCTGTTGTTTTGTAAGTTTATTTGCTAAGAAGCATTACCCAAGCAAGGATTTTACCTCTTGTGAGTGGTGCTACTGTGTCTATTTTAACTGCCAAACAGAAGAGCTTGCTCTGGAAAACATTTGTTACTGTTCAAGGCACAAAAAGTTCTATGTCAATGCTTATTTACATTGCAAAATGTCAACACAAATGAGGTTTGTCACGTTACATGGCGCTTCAGCTCAGTTTGTGTTGCTTAGTTTGATGTTCTGTTGCGGGAAAGCTAACCAGTCAGATGGTGCTAATGGCAGTAGCATGTATTTATACCAAAAACTTAGGCATGAAATACAAGAAATGACTTACAAGTAAATACATCACAATGTACCTATGAAGTACTGACATAATTGATTTTTGTGGGTTACTCACTATTGTTTCAATGTATTCTTTCTCATTTTAGTAATGCTGTTGCATATCAACATTAAACTTCTCAATAATTCATTCTCAGTGTTTGGTGCAAAGATGTATTGCTTATCAGAAAATCTTGTGATGTTGGCTCTGCTCGCTATGGGAAAGACTCCACTAGATATTTCATCAAAGGAAGATCTGTGTTTCCTTTTGCTTAGACTTGTTTTCCCATAACTTATCCAAAATGTTAAGAACATGATTTTCTAAATAACCAAATATCTTAATCTGCCATGCATTTTTTTCCACTTCATAAATATAAGCTTAAGAGTTCAATTAACCACTATAAACATGAACAGGACACTGAAAGGAGGAGCACATAAAAGTATGAAAAGACTATAAAAGGCATACATAACTGTTTCTGCTTGCGCAGACTTTTCCTGTTGCTCTTTCACCTCCCTCTTCTCACATACTTTCAAAATGTTTGGCATATGATACAAGATGAGATTCAGATGTCAGACACACACCATATGTTCACTTTTATTCAAGAGGAGAAGTCTTAGCTGTGTCCCGGATCCATGTGTAGCCCAAAAGTTGCAGTTACACTACAGTTCAGTCTTGCCTGTTTCTCACTCACCTCTACCAATGTCCTCAGGATGAAATTCAGTCATGTGTTTGCTGATTCCCAGAAATCTCCAGTTGCCTCCAGCACACATAGTTTAGAATTTACCGTTGAGTGGATATATTTGGTCAACCAACAGAAGAACTATGCATTGTGTTTGTAAATGGAGAAGTCATTATTGAATGCATTATTACACTCTGTTGTGAGCCCTGTCTCTCTCGGTAGTGGTTGCTCGTATTAGTTGAATGCCGAGCTGTTTCAGGGAACAGCGACACGGTGATGCAGTGAGTAGCACTCGTGCCTCACTGCGAGAAGGTCCTCAGTTCAATCCCAACACCGGGCGGCAGGGCCCCTCTGTGTGGATCTTGCACATTCTCCCCATGTCTGCGTGGGTTCTCTCCGGGTTCTCCGGCTTCCTCCCATAACCAAAAACATGCACTAGGTGAATTGGCTACTCTAAATTGTCCCTAGTTGTGGAATGTGAATGATTGTCTGTCTGCATAGTCATGAGGTCTCATCCTCAAATTGTGACGCACCTGGAGATAATGATTATGATTGGTGCTACACAAATGAAATTGAATTGAACAGAAGATTAACATGAATATATATTTGATTTCCTTTCAGTAGTTTAATGAGGCGAGAACCTTCTCCAGTTCTTCAAATGTGTTCTTTCACTGCAGGTCATAATTTACACTGCCAGTAAAAAGTTTGGGCATGTCCTTGACTTCAGTGGTTTTTCTTGATTTTTATTTTTTTTTATTTATTTATTTTTTTTTAAATTATTATTACTTTCAACTTTTGCACATTAACATAGAACACAAATGGATCGACACAGTAAATAATCCAGAGCATGTGTTTTGTATTTTAGATTGTCCAAAGTAGTTGCATTTAGCTTTGAATGTGTCCTCATGTGCAGTTGCCAAAACCATCAAATGAAACTGGTTCTCATGAGGACCATGCCAGGCAAAGCTGACCCAGAGCTACAGTACCTCTGCTGCACATTACACTGACTGCACTGAGGTACACATATGAATTTCTTGAGATTTTTCAGATTGACTCCCCTTAATTTCTTAAAGTAATGCTGGGATTGTTTCAACTGTTTTTTGCCATAATGTGGATTTGTACAGCGGTTGTAGTAACACTAATAGGCTCTATTCACCCTTCCTCTGCATAAGACAACTGACTGTCTAAAGCACATTAAGAAGGCAAGAAATGGAACAAAATAAGTCACCTTGGATTTGAAAACTGTCCCAGGTGACTACCTCATCAATCTGATAAAAGAACACCATGAGGGTACAAAGCTGTCAAAGTTAAATTGCTACTTTGGACATTCTAAAATATAAAACCTGTTCAAGCTGTTTAACACTTCTGTTTACTACATAATTGCTATACATATTCTTTCACAGTTTGGATGTCTTAAGTATTAGTGTACATGATGATGAGGATAATAATAAAAATAAAGAAAACCCACTGAAGAAAAAAGTGTCTCAAACCTTTGACTCATAGTCTGTTCTTGCAATGATCACCTGATTGTGTCTCAAGTTTTGCTTGAGGATAACTTATCTGTCAGGTGACTTGTCTTGTTTCAAAACAGTGTGCTATGTGGTAACATTTAACTGAAATCTGCATCATGAGACACATCACTGTCACAGTGCATCAGTGCATGTTCTTGCATTCTCAGATAATGGTGGTACATTCTCAGGACAGCTGTAATACTAGAACTGGTGTGAATCCTTGATATACTTTGTCGTTTTATCTCAAACAATGAAATTTCATGTCTGTCACACTTTTAATCACAGAAAAATAAATCGAAATGTGTCAGTAAAGCTATTGCCAGGTGTCCAGTGTTTCTCCTTTTGTCATGTTTCGCGGGCAGCGTAGGTCAATCATTGGCTGTAGTGTAGTCTGCAAACAGTAACAAGACAAAAGAATGAGTGACTGTTCTTAAGCAGCATGGTAGGCTTTGCTATTAACTGTATTTGTTAAGCTTCAGCCATTCCCAGCTTATGTAAATATTAACCTCCACAGGGTGCACTACTGTAGTCATTTCTTATTCCAGTGGAAATACGCCTCTGAAGTCTGGGGCATGAATAATGATGTGTTGTAGCTGGTGATGGTCAGCTTCAGTCAGTTATTGCCCTTTTAAAACAGATGTGTTTTCTTTGGGCAATATTTCTTTCTTTGATACACCATCTGGTCATTCTTGCTCATCTTCTTTTCCTTTCGGCTGCTCCCTTCAGGGGTCGCCACAGCGAATCATCTGCCTCCATCTCACCCTATCCTCTGCATCTTCTTCTCTCAC
>JAQQAE010013719.1:0-12644 GCA_029823295.1 Pseudamia nigra | reverse complement strand
GAGGATAGGGTGAGATGGAGGCAGATGATTCGCTGTGGCGACCCCTGAAGGGAACAGCCGAAAGGAAAAGAAGAGGATTATTATTTTGATGATTTTTGGCTGATTTTGTTGATTGTTGTTGGTTATTTTGTTCATTTTTAACTTTTTCCCCAGTGTCATTGCTTGATTTGTTCACTTTCACTAATTTTGCTGCTTATTTTGTTTTTGTTCATTTTTGTTCATTTTCTTTTTCTATCTGTCCAATTTTCATCATCTGTCCCCATGGTAACAGTGACATTTGACTAAAACATGACATTACTTGCTTAATTTTTGTTCCTTTTCTTGACCGTTTTGTTGAGTTGTCTTCCTTTTTTCATTTCCTCCTTTATTTTATTATTTTTTTCTTCATATTTTTCACATTTGTTTATTTTATTGTTCATGTTAGGGTCATTTTTGTTCATTCTTTACAATTTAGTCCATTTTGTTCATTACTTTGATTGTTTGGCTCATTTTGTGGAAATTTTGCTCAGTTTCTTGGCAGTTTTGTTTGATTTTATTAATTTCTTGGCGACAGTATATTGTTAATTTTTTTGTTCATCTTTATAATATTTCTTCCATTTTTTTGTTCATGTTTTGATTCTTTTTTCATTCTTTTCATTTTGTTTATTATTTTGACTGTTTAGTCTCATTTTGTGTAGCTTTTGTTCAGTTTCTTGATGCTTTTGTTAATTATTACATAATTTCTTGATTATATCGTTGGTTTATGTTGTATTTTCAGTTTTTTTTTTCTTCTAAAGCAACTAGCATATACTATTAAACCATGTCTCTATTTACAACAGGCTTTTAATAGAGGCAGGCCTTTATCGCTAATGTTGTCTGTTTCGTGAGTAGAACTGGTTGGATTTTGTGAAATCTGAATGATTTTTATGTTAGACTCAGGTCTTTAGTTCTTATTTTCATTGTAAATATTTCAATTAATTTGTATTTGTATAGAGCCAAATCATGGTCCAAGATTATCTCTACACACGTCACAATTCAAGGCTGAAGCTTCAAAGACCATGCAAAGAGTAAACCCAGTAGAACCTCCAAGAGAAAGACAAGGGCGATGGGGGGAGGGAAAACTTCCTTTAACGGAAGAGAAAAACCTCCAGCAGAACCAGCAGCTCTGGGTAGGCGGCCATCTGCCTCGAACGGATGGGTCAGTGGCCAGAGGAGAGAAAAACTCTTTGGTTTACTTCAAAACTTCCTGTCTATTACAAAATAAAAGCTCTCTAGTGTTTCAAATGGACAAATAAAAAATATGAACAAACATAGTTGATTGTGATGGCATTATTCTGTTGAATGCATATAATTAAAGCAATAGAAGTGAACATGACATGATTAAGTAACAGCACATGATATGACAGACATCAGATGTCTATTATTTTTTCATCAACCCCCATGTTTCAGAATCATTCTGTTTGTTCATGTTGATTCTGTCCCTGGCTGTTATTAGAGACCTGATCTCTAACTGAACTTCAGTTTTATTTGAGAAAATATGTTCCAAAGCAATATGCGTGAAAAAACAATTCAGATGAAATATAAAGGGCTGTTATCACTAAAATGCACTTGTTGCATCTCAGTGCCCAGCAGGCCATGGACTTCCTGACATTCTCCACTTACCTTTTTTACTCTGTTGTAACACAGATGGAGGGGGCGTGGCCACCTTCATCGCTAATCCATATGCGCCTCGAAAGGAGTGACTGTCTCTGACGATGAACGAGCCCGGTTCTTTGTCCTTCAGCACTGCGATAGCTGTTCAGTAGGTCAGCAGACGTAGGAAACACAGATAAGCTAAAGTTAGAATCATGTTCATACTGTACGAGAAGGAAAAATTTACACAGGAGCTGTGTATGGACTTTCTGTTAGGCTCTGCTGTCCAAAACCAATATTTACCTTGGTCTCTTGAAATGTCAGGCTTGTACCAGAACTTAGATGTGTCCTGAACAAACTTCACAGTGTCCTGCTTACTGCTGGACTCTGAAAGACAGGTAAACGTTCAAAGTTAGATTTCACACCGGGGTTTTTAGCAGAAATGTGACAGAGCCAGAGAAATGAAAAATAGCCAAGGACAGTTCACCCAAACTACAAAGAGAAGAAAAGCTTGAACACTACCTTGAAGTAATGTTTGGCAGTTTTATTTGCCCATACAAAGAGAATTTAGCAACCACTTCATGACAATGTGAACAGCCTTTAGTTCATGGTACAGTATCTGCAGAGATAGATTGGCTTTCCTAAAGTGTGGCGCATGACTGTTCAGTATTTTAGTACATTTTGGTAATGGTTCCAATATGACAAAGCAGAAACTCAAAATAAACTTTGAATTACACTTGACAGAGATGCAGATCCAAGCCTATTTTACTTGTTCAAATTTGGTGGCCTCTGATAATCAGGTTTCTCTATGCCAAAACTCACTTTCAACTATTATGACCCTGTGACATCAACCTTAGAGCTTTTGTCTCCAAAACATAGGCACAGGTGTGAGTCCCAAGGTCAACCTGTGTGCCAGCTTTGTTGAAACTAATCTTTAAATGTAGCTTGTCTAAAACTGCCTTGATAGTTTAGTGTATTTGTATATTTTTGTTTCAAAAGCTTTACTGCAGATTCACTGTGAATTTAAAACTACTCAATACTGATTATCCCAGAGAAGTAAAACATTATTTAAAATACCTTACTGATTTATGAAACAATACTTGACTATATTGGACAATGTCTCACAACAGTGAAACAGTCAAATCTTAAAATGTTGTTTTTGTTTCTTTTCTTTTTTTTTTCTTTTTTATCCTGCCACGTGTGTTGATTTGACTTTTTCTTTGCTTTTCATAGGCCTTTCTCTAACTCTTTTTTTCTACTCCATCTTGTTGTGTGGTTTTGTAAGGTCGGGCACTAATGAGGAAATTCACAGCTTTCATTTTACATTATAGACTTAAACCCAATAAACATGCATTTTCACAGCATGAGAACCTTTAGATAGTGTGTAGTTGGTGACCAAAATGGAAATTAGCCTATTCTGAGCTACTGAAGAAGTATGTAGAGTTGATGGACTTTCTGTATCATACAAAATAGAAGCAGGTTATTCAAAGGTAGCAAAAGTATTCAGACAGGGGGTGTTCTGATGTTTTCTGTAATATGCCAACTATGCACAAGGGACACAAAAAAGTCAATTATAATGTGTTCTCCTTGAAAAATAACCACCAGAGTTAGGCTAGTGCACTGGTACTTCTTACATCTACATTTTTTCTGAAATATTATTCTGGGATATTGAATGTTAAGTTTGAATGTTGGCCATAAATTGTGTGATAATATAACATGACTAAAACATTCTCCCTAATCTATATTATTTGTATCATAATTTAAACATTGTACCTGCTCCAGGTGAAGGGGTCCCACTGACTCCTCTGAGGGGGTCTGGGGTCATGATGCTGAGGCTGCTGAAGCTGTGAGGGCTGGAAAACCCACTTATCGACGGAGAGCGGGATCCAAGTTCTCCACCTTCACCCCCTCGCCTCTTCTCAGGCAGCAGAGGAGGTAAACTCCCATCCAGACCCAGACTTCCAAGACCCTCCATGGCTTCCAGTAGGCTGTGGTCTAGGCTGCCATTCCCCAGCAACGAAGACAAATCTGTGCTGTCTGTCTCCCTGCAAACCCCTGGACCCCCTCCCAGGAATTTTAGATCCCCACGTGGAGAACTGTGGGCATTGGGGGTGCTGAGGGAGAGAGGGGGTGAGGGCTGAGGTGGGTAAGGGGAATTTAAGGAGTTTGGAGTCCGGTCATGCCACACAGGAGGTGGAGTGGAGCTGCAGATCAAAAATATGGAGTTTCAGTCATGAATAATTAAATTTCATCTCATTTTAGGTAGTATGTCGCATTTCAAGTCTATTATCATATGCAGGTGTATTTTAGGGCTTTCACACCAGCAGGGCTCCGTGACAATTCCTGAACCTAATTGTGAAGCAGCATTCACTCTGGAAAAAAATGGTTCAGAACCTGAAAAGTTGAATCTCAGCTGGAACCAAAAAAGTAGCTTCTGCCTTGCGACCTGTGACATCATCAATGGGGGAGTCATATTCTAGGTTAAATGAGTTAAAGGAGTTTTTAAAAAATCCTTTGCCTCAAATACCAATAGAGTTCTGAACTCTACAAAGTGACAGGTCACAGATAAACACGTGAACTACTCTTTTAGATTATATGCTATATTTATTTGCAATTTCTGTAATTTATTCCTTTTTTATCATTTATGTTTTTTAGTGTTCTTGTGTCTTGTGTGTTTGTGAGGCAAAGACAATTTTCCACTATGGTGAACAATAAAGATTTATTCTATTGTATTCTGTTCTGCTTTATTCTATTTTAATTTATTATGAAGCTGAGTTGTGTTCTCTTCACTTCCACTTCACCAGTAGTAGAATAGCGTCCCACTTTGGTTCAACTTAAAATAGTGTGAACACGAGCTGGTTCGCCAGAAAAACCAGGGTTCTGAGACTCAAGAATGGAGCCAGAACCAGAACCATATCTGTCTGAAAGCACTATTTGATTGTTTTTAAATTCTCAAAATATTGACTGTGAAACTAATGCCAGATGTTTCTGAAAGGAACAAAGAGCTGAATATTCATCCCCAACAGTGAGAAGGATTGCTGCAAATTGTTAAAATCTGAAGAACTGAAGCTAATTTTGTGATTTGTGATGTTGGGTTTTATTTTTTAAGATTTTTTTTTTTACTTGAACAAACCAACACCTAGTATGAATCCATTAAAACACAATAAATGTGGGGCAAACTGGAAAATGTCCTTTCTCATATTCTTATATGATTCCAGTAATGATTTACATTGCAATGACCTGAAGCATATGACAAAAACTGCAAAAATGGTTTCAAAACACTATGAATGTTCTGGAGTGGTTGAGTCAGAGCCCACATTCAGCTGGCCTTGAAAAGGGCTGTTCATTGTTCAAGATGACATAGTTTGAGCAGTTTTGAAAAAAGAATTGGATAAAAATGATAATGTCCAGATGTTCAAGCTTGACTGATACCTACCCACAAAAATGTAATGTCATAATTGTGGTCAAAGGTACATCAAGAAAACTGCTTTTACTTCAAAATTATAATTTGTTTTGGTAAATTCTTGACAAAAAAGCCAAATTATACTGACAATAATTCAATTTATAATACAGTAACAGATAAAAATATCAGTGTACTGTTGAAGTCAAATGAGTAGCCCACGTATAAAAATTTGGGTTTTTTCCAATGTTTTAATTGCGGTTTAAAAGTGGGCCAAATGTTTAACAGAGCGTTTCGTAGCATGCTACTGTTATATAGAAACATTGTTGTGTTTATTCGCAAACAAAAATGAAATTATTTTAGGGTTAACATTATTAACCCCCAGAAGAACTAAAACTGAACATGTGTCGAATATTCACTTCAGAAAGGATTTGATACATCACTTTCAAAAGCAGTTCATGAGTGAATGTAGATCTGAGCAGGATTGTTGATGGACTCTGTGTATCTGACAAAATATCACAAAACATCCATCAACAAGTCCATTTGTTAAATACATGTACTTCTAGACCAGGTGTGTGTACCTGTCTGTGTGTGGTAGTGGGCTGCCCGTTGACACAGAGCACATGGATCCAAAGATCCTCTGACAGGAAGCAGGAGTAACAGACACATCGGATCGGAACAGCTCTCCCTCTGTGGAGCCGCCGGCGTGATTCATGCCATCCAGGAAACTCCGGGAATCTGTTAGAAAAAAAAGACAAACACTGTAAATTCTCCTTTACTACAAGTCGTCATATGAAAAAAAAAAAAAAAAACAACCAGGTGTACTGTAAAAATTCCCAGGATATGACTCTGCTCCATAATAACGGCCTCTGCACGTACCAGCGCTTGCTCCCTGTGTTTGTTTTCGTTGGGATCGTACCTTTGTTTGGATTATAGAGCCATCAGGTTACAGCAGTAAAAAGGAAACACACCTGTCATGTTGATGCAAGTTTTACTTGTCCTTTATACAAGACGCCTTCAAAGCAGCGATTTCAAGTCCCTTCGAGGAAAACAAAGGTGTTGCTGCTGTTAAAAATTGTCCACATAAATCCAGATCAGGGCTTCTGTACGTCTAACAGTCTCTGGGCAAAATGTATCCCTAATAAAATGTATTGATTTACAACAACAAAAAAGAAAGACAGTCATTATCCAAACAAATACTTTTCAGATTTTCAATGTCATTTCATAAGGATTTATGTTACCGAAAAGCACCTGGAGTTCTTAAAGATGCTGGAGAAAGAACCAGGGACCAAACCACAGCTGATGATTAAACGAAGTCATGCAACCTAAAACAATGAAGTCAGAAATGTTTGTGTGGGTATGAGGTAAATCCTAGCAGCTCATAAATATATTTAGTGCTTTTTGAAAGCAGGTCACTGTTTTCCAAAAACTTCCTAAAACAACAAATAAACAAGAAACAATGCATCAGCAGTGATCAAATCCACATATAAAGCTCTGGTGACTATTTTATTCAGCATGAAGAGGCATATTGATGGATTTCAACTTATAACCATTAACTGTCCCTATATTTGCCTTTGATAACTGGCTAATAGTGGAAAAGTAACAAGTGTATGACTGTTTAACTCCACTCTATTGTTAGAAATGACTAATCCATTGTATTAAAATTTGATGCCTCTGGCTACAATAATTTTGGTACAGTAAGTCAAAGTAGTTTTTTTGCATTTATGTAGCTAATTTCCTAATTAATATGCCATATTAGGTGGTGGTTGCCATAGTAACCCTTCCCCTGACTACCCATGTGCCAAGTTTAGTATCTTTGTGTCCAGGAATTTTGGAGATACATAGTCAAATGTTCAGATGGATATGTACATAAACATGAACATACAGTAGCTCGACACAAGCCCCCCCCTCCAGCATACTACATGCACTGCACAGACCACTTTCACAGACCATTTAAACTTTGACCTAGTTCACTAGGGACAGTAGGCATTGGCTCTTTATATAATGGAGACTGGAAAAAATGTGTCTTTAAGAATAATTGTACGGACACATTCACTGCCAAATAACTATTGGTTATTGTGAAAAACGTATTTGCACTTGTTGCTGTAGAAGCATGAAACAATACATTATGTATATGCAGCTAACGTGAATATTTGTGGAACTCTGGTGCAGAGGATTCATAGCTTAATCAAAATCCTATCAGTTAATAATTCCAGTAAACAATGCTATAAACAACCATCCCACCAAAACTTTTAAAGTCGATGTTCTCAAAATATTATTTATAAGTATGGAATTAGTCAGACAAGTGACTTCCGTATTATGAACAAAAATAATACTTCTCTTCAAAACAAACAGTAGTTTTATCCCAATCAGTTTAACAGCTAACACTTAATTGTTGCTTCATCTGTTGATTAGTACAGTATCTAATGAATTTAATCTCATTTAATGAATTAACTGTCAGCTGAAAATGTACTCCCCAAGGCTTGGGATGACTTGCTCAAATGCTTTTTAGTCCTGTTTACAGTCATAGAATGTTTACATTAGGAAACAGACTTTTTTCATTGATCACAACTATTTTTCAATGAACAACAACATTCAAAAAAGATATATTTTAAAAAGTCTCTTATTTCAAATCTCAATGTTTGAGTGTGTGCAGGTTATAAGCAATTTCTTCCATAAAACTACAACCACCTCAAGTTACAGTCACAACTTGGCTCATGTGCTTCTCAGGACATGTATGCTCCACCTTGGTCATGTAAAAAGCAGTGATGAACAGTTTATCAGTGAAGCAGAAAGGTGTGATAGCGCTGGTGGAGGGGATGGGAGAGTGACAATGGCCAAACATCCGAACATGACATCCTGACATTCTGACAACAGTGTGTCATTCAGCAAACATGAGGGCAGGCCTCCTCAGGCCACAGACAGGCCTGTGAAGTACGATGACTCACTGCGAAGAGTCACTCATTATAAAGAGCTCCTTGTTCAGCCCACCCCAACCCCCCTAAACCCCCCTCCTCCTCTTTTCCGCTCTTTCCCCTCTTTCAAGCACTTGAAGTGGGAGGAATTTGTGCTCAACTGACTGTTTTGTTTTTCGTCATATAGATCTTAAAGTGGATTATATAATCACTCGTGCCCTGTTTAATTAAGTTGAGAATGATGCAACAATAGCACAAACATGTACTTACAACTAAAATACATCTGAAAATCCATTTAGTGACCAGAGGTGGGTAGTACTCAAGTACATTTACCCCATTACATGTTCTTGATTAGTTCTTTTTAAGCATTGATGAGAAAAAAATGTACTTGAACTCAGTTGGGCCCCATCTCAGTGGGTAGGAGTCATTTTTGCACATCCAGGATGTCAATAAAATAAGCAAAAAATGGCCAAACAATCAACAAAAGTTTAACAGAACGATCAAAAACAAGCAACATAACAGTCAAAATATCCACAGTTAACAAACACTAGCAAAATAAGCAACAAAATATTAAAAATGTTAAATAATCAACTACTGTATATAAATAGGCTAAAATAAGTAAAATACAGTTTATTATGACATAATAAGTTACTCTCTACTTGAGTATTTTTTATTAGATGTTTAGTCCATTAGTGAGTAGATTTGTTTCATGTCTGTACTGTTTATTCTATAGAAATGTATCACGATTAGTAACAGCAACAACAAAATCCTGCCAGAAGAAAATGTCTTACATAGACTTTTGTTATTGGAGTTTGGAGGAAAAACAGAAAACCACAAGACATTCTAGATCTAAGATATTTGTCAATTCATGATAATGTACAAATAGCCTGTAGTTTCACCCATCCAGAAATTTAAAAGATATTTACTTTACAGTATATGACGTAAAGGATGTTATAGCTGTTTAGGTTTGCAATGATTTTCCCAGAGCTAAAGGTTTCCCACACACATTTCTCCGCTGCCTACATGGGGTATCAGATATCCAGACGTGTGAATATACTGACAGCTGTTCTGAGCTTTAACATCATCTAGATTTGTCACTGTCTTTTTGTCTGGAAACATCTGTCTGTCTGACCTATACAGGAATGTATGAAGTGCATTTGGAAGCCATTTTAATTTATAATTGCATTTAATACAATTATATGTGAGACTATATTTTTTTTATTCAACATGACCATTAAATTTTTATTAGGTAAAAAAGGTTTTTGTACAATGAAACCACAAATTATCAGATGAAGCTGTTGCTTATTTTTTAAGGCAGTGTTTAACAAACTTTTTTTAGCTCAGGATCCACAAGATAAATGTATCTTGTCCTTCAAAGCTGAACTTTGAAAAAAATCATCACTGAAAAAAATATGCCCTTTCTATTTTAAATGAATCCAGATATCTGAGTATTGCCATGTATTTTAATATTAAATTTGAAAAACAATAAGATGTTTAATTAAGAATGAACACTACCCAATACAAAATCAGAACACATAATGAATAAAAATATTTAAATCTTTAGAATATAATCAAGAAAATAAAAACTCATAAAAGAATAATCTTCAAAATGTACAAAATGATAAAGAAAGCAAATGATTAAGAACACATAAGCTACAAGATGAACATAGCAATAAAGAAAATGTAGAAATCTGAACAAAATAATCTAAAATGAAGTAAAATGTGTCAAATACACAAAGCATTGCACTTCGCATAAGCCAAAGAATAATCTATAAAGTTAATTTGTTAAATTATCTTTCTTCTCAAATCTAAGAAACCCTATTTTATTTAAAATTTAAAACAATGACCTGCAGAATTGGTGAATATATTTGTTCTCATTCTTTTTTCTGTTAAGACCTTCAGAGATCCTAAAAGTCTTCATACTGACCTCTTTACATGTCAGAATAAACCTGAACCTAACCTCAACCTGAACTTAAAGGGCTAAAGGTCAAGAGCCTCAAGCAGCTTGTGGTGTCATCAGTCCACAAACATCACTTACAATGCACACACACACACACACACACACACACACACAGAGTCTAGTTCTCTCTCTAAAACATAGACACACGCCCACACAAATAGTGATGAGTAACTGTTGCAGCACAGACAATATTCCTTCACCCTGATTTAAATCACTGATCTAGGTTGAAGACTTGTCAGCTCAGTTGTTTGCATGGGGATAGAATAAAGAGACTAGATACAATGTGTGTTTACAGGAAGCAGAGAATTCCATGGCTGAGCCGTCAACATGCAGTCAGTATGTGTCAAAAACAGCAGTACCATCAGTGTCCATTGGGGGCTGATTTCAAAAGCAAGTCAATCCCCATAGAGCCCCCTGGAGCATAAGAAACATATATTCACTGCCTGGTACAACAAATGGGTTTGGTCTTTATGTGTTATGTCCATCTCTGTGAATTTTTATATACATGTAACTTCACTGCTTCAGACTACAATATTTATGCACAGTAATGCCCTCTGATTGACAGGTGCGTCCGAGCTCCAACGGTGGAACCTCAGCTCCTTCAAACTCAACATGTTGGAGTTGTAGAGTCACTATAACAAGCCCCTGGTGTTCCTTGTTTGGGCTCTTCAGAAAGCTAGAGGTGATGTCTTACAGGTTTGAGCATCTTTTATAAATAGTTTATGCTTTACATGCAAATATGAGCAAAAAATGAAGAGGTATGTTATTCCTTATTATGTCTAACAAACAATGGACTATACTCTATATTTCATACACCATCCTAAGGAAAAGTCAAGTTAGGGTTTTTGTACAAATCTAAAACCCTGCTGATATTCTGATGTTATACGTTATATTCTTATTATTATATGTCATATGCTTTGAAGTAGGCACATTTTCTGACCAGAACTGTGCACATTTCCTTGGAGCATCCATCTACCAGTATATCAGACAGGATACCAACATATCCCACTTCTTTGTTTTTTGGAAAATATAATCTAATTCAGAATATCCAATCATGCTGTGTACATACCACAACATTTACAATAATACAGGAATTGTGGTATGCATGCAAACGTATGTATTGTCTGCATATGGGAGCCATGGTACAAGAAGTCACCAAGTAAAAAAGATTTATACAGTGCTTTGCCAAATGTTTGCAAGAGACAACAGTATAGAACTAAATTTCAAAGCAGTGCCAGAAGTAAAAAGAAGTGAAGAATACACATTAAACACCTGAAAAATGCTTATAATTGTACATTAAGTGGAAGACCTCGTCTTCCTGAATAAAAAATTACATTTTTATTAACTTTTTAATTTTAATTTTCAGTATCAGTAGATTCCTTCTCTTGTGTCCTTCAACACTCTTTGAATCTTTTTTTTATGTCTGTCACAGAGCATTTTTGTTTTTTTGCCTCTATGCTTTGTGCCTTCATGAAATTCATCTAGTATGGATATCATGTGCAAATGCTTTCCTGTTGAACGAATTATCAAATTGGCCAATGATTGGATGAGTCTCTTCTGATTGACATTAGGGTCCATGCAGAGATACAAGATGTCCACTTTAGCTGAGGGCTATGCATGTTGTTGTTTAATGCACGAAATCAACACTAACACAAACAGAGGGGAATGCACTAAGGGCAGCAGGATTCCTCAAACATTCCCACAGTCACTGAAGATTCCCAGAGAGCAGCTCAAAGATTCCCACGGTGGATGCCTCTCACTGTGGTTTGTCACATCTGCTGCTCGCCTTAGCTCATCCATTTAATTAAAGAACTACATCCGAAATTGTGGTAGCACCACATTCACCCCTGTCTGACCTCTGACCTCCAACAAGACTTTGCACTGTGAGGCTTATTACGCTCTTCACACGCCTTTCAGTCCCTGTATCCATGTTTCACTGTTCAGATCTACACACTTCACTGAAACATTTGCACAGCTGCAGAGACACTGACAAACTGTCACAGAGAAATAACTGGTTTTCCTGATGCCAAGCAAATTCTAAAACCTGTCCCTTTCAAAATAAATGTTCTATCAGGAGTCAAAGTTTTAATTTTACATCATGTTGACTAAAGTATCCTTCTGATTTTGATGACAACACTATTGGAATGGCCCTAACTGAGCTCTCAGCTATATGAAGTGGTCAATATTGTGTCAATATTGTGTTAGATGCAGACTTCATAGATGTACTGTACCATATACTGTGCAAGCCAGTGAAAGTTCAAAACTATGAGAAAGTCATAACTATGAGGTAAGATATGATTATGAAATAAGGAAAGAGTTTCTATCTCATAATCGTGACTTTCTATTTCGTAATTGACTTTCTTAACTTACATTTATGGATTTTAAACTAATAATTTTGACTTTTTAATCTTATAATTCTGACATTTTATTCTCATATGTATAATCTCTGACTTGTGTCTTGCTTATCTCAAAATTGTGACTTTATCCCATAATTATTTTTACATTTTTTTTCATCTCATAATAATGAATTTACATAGATATTTTTTCAGTGGTGGAAATCTACAACATTCTGAAAGGAGTAACATTGAAACTATTGAATGTGAGTGATGTACAAGTAAATATCAATCAATATGAATAGAAAACACAACCGGTATGGTGTGAAAAATGCAAAAGTTTCACACTACAGGCAGTTCTCGGGTTACGCGGGACTCGGCCTACGTCAAATTCGACTTTACGACGCCTGCGTCTCGTCCGCCAT
>JAQQAE010013718.1:0-12644 GCA_029823295.1 Pseudamia nigra | reverse complement strand
CGTTACCGCAGGTCATTCCTCCCCACAGCCATCAGACTGTACAACTCCACACAGTGATTCATATGGACAATATACACCCCACACTCATAAAAAAACACCCACTCAGTCATTCATATTTATACAACACTCTACTCCTCCTCAGTTGTGCTGTGCAATATCAATTTTACATTTTAAAAAATAAACGTGGTATTCTCTGCACTTTAACCATTGCATTGTGTAAATAATTCCATTTGTAAGATTATCCTGTGCAATTTGTACATAATATAGTCTGAGTGCAATACTTCTCTCCCTTATTGCCTTATCTTTTTATTCTGTGTGTGTGTAATTGTGCTTTTTTATTACTTATTATTTATGTTTAATTTTATTTTTAATCTTGTACCTGCATGTGCTATATTATTATATTATATTTTATTCTCGGTGTCAACACTGTATGCTGCTGTTACAAACGAATTTCCCCAGTGTGGGATAAATAAAGTCTTTCTTATCTTAATTCATTATATTGATCATTTTTCTTCATTTTGTTTTTTAATTTTCTTCATTATCTTAAGTGTTTTGTTCATTTTTGTACATGTGGTTGATAATTTGTTAATCTTCTTAATTATTTTGTTAAATTTTGCCAATTTTCTTGATTATTTTGGTTGTTTTATATTATGAGTTTTTTCCTCACTTATGTTCAATTTATTCATTATTTTGTGCATTTTAGTTCATTTCATTTTTCATTTTGCACAATTTCCTTCATTTTGTTTATAATTTTGTTCATTATTTTGAGCTTGTTTTGTTCATTTGTGCACATTTGTTGTTATTTCTTTTACTTTATTCAATTATTTTGTTCAATTTTGTTAAGTTCCTGATTATGTAGTTAATTTTCTTTCTTTTTTGCTGACTTTCACTCAGTTTAGTGTTTTGTTCAAATTTCTTTGTTATGGTTTTGTTCATTTCTTAAATTATTTTGTGTATATTTTAATCATTTTTATTTGTTTTGTACCTTTTCTTGAATATTTTGTACATTTCGGTCATTTCCTTGATATTTTGTTCATTTTAATTAATTTATTTTATTTATTTTGCACATTTTCCTTCTTGTGTGTTGGTGCCAAAACACATAATTTGTTTTGGCACCAACAACAAGGACACGTTCAAAGTCCAATGCTTGGTGGGAGATTTTGCATGTCGTGGTGACCACGTCTACACGTCTAAATGCACTGAGTTGCTGCCATGTGACTGGCTCATTAGTAGTTGTGTTACTAAACGATTGAACAGGTGTATCTAATAAAGTGGCCAGTGAGTGCACCATACAATGGCATTTAAATACAAATGCTGCAGGAATGCGGGATTACATTAAAAGCATCACTTTGCAGAAGCCATTTGCTCACAGTTACAGTGAGACAAGGAGATTATGAAGCGGCTGTTGCCAAACATGCGGCAGCTGAAGGTGCAGCATCTGCTCCTGCTCAGGCCTGTTACATATCCTGAAGTGCACAGCAACAGCAGAGAAACCAAAATAAGATGCAGAGGAAATGAAAAAGAGGCCCTGAATGAGTAATCACTCTCTAGTAAAAATCCCTCAAAACCTGTGACTGAATTGGTTTGATGTGGACTAAATAATGGATAATTACTGCAGTGATTAATGTGCTTCAGCGGCGACAACTCATTTAAAGGTGCAGTGCCATGTATTTTCAGAAAATACAGTACTGTGCACAATATATTTGGTCCACCTTGGTTTATTGTGTCATCTATTCTTATTATCAAGTTCATTATGTCCAGACACATGTGTGAAAAATAAATAAAGCTCGTAAACAGTAGGGTAGTACTTGCAAATATCCACCTTTAGAAAACTTCATTTAAGGGAAGAGAAAAACCTCCAGCAGAACCAGCAGCTCTGGGTAGGCAGCCATCTGCCTTGACCAACGACAAGGTCAGAGTTCATGGAGCTCAAATACTGACAGCGTTTCATGGAGCACATCATTTTCACACATGAATTGGCCTCCACAGAGTCCCCACCTTAAGCCCATTGAGATTCTTTGGGCTGTCCTGGAGAGCAGTGCTATAACTTTACATCAGAACAAGCTGTTACTAGAAATATTAGTATCTGTCTTTAGGTGGTGAAAAACACTTCTTTCATTAGGTTTGCTTTTTTCTTTGGTAGGTCTCCTGAGAAGGCTGCAGACAGCTCGCAAATCAATTTGCTCTTTGAGTGCCCTTCACCGAAATGCGAGCATTTCAATGCACTATCAAAGCAGAAGCTGAGGCTAAAAATGGGAAAGCTCTTAATTTAGATGTTATTTTTACATGTGAGTATTATGTTTGCCCTTGGGGTCCTTTCATTTGTTGTAGTTTACCTGTGAGATATGATAGATTGGAATTTCCCAACCATAAGCCCATGTGATGACCATTGTTATGATGCTACAGATCGAACTGATCGGGTCCCAGTTGGACGTATTCAGTCTGTGATGCTCAGTCAGCAGGCAAAGTGCTGTGATATGACATGTGTCATCATTCTCGTCCTCAATTTTTAAAACCAGACATTCAGATTCGGGTTTAGATGTACTTTATTAATCCCAATACTGGAAAAATGTTTTGTGCTACAGCAGCTTATTTCCAAACACTATTACAATAGAAAGTTATGGAAGGACATGTGACATTGAAACTGACTGTGACCTTGATGTTTTTCCTTGTAGGTCACAGCACATTTGAGTCAGTATAGTCCATAACCCATAAGTATAGATATTTTAATCTACATAGATTGAAATGTTTGTAAACCATGTGTGTGTAAACTGATCTTCAAGGTCAAGGTCATATGATGAGTGAGATGTGTCCTGGTGTATAAAAGTGCTTGCACTATTCCTGATTTCTTACATTTTTGTATGTGTCACACTTAAATGTTTCAGCTCATCAAACAAATGTAAATAATAAATTTAAGAAAACACAAGCAAACACAAAATGCCGTTTTTATTTTTAAGGGGAAATAAATACAAATCTACATGGCCCTGTGTGAAAAAGCTCTTGCCTGCCAAAAAATCCTGAAGGAGAATGTCCAGCCATCTGTTCATAACCTCAAGCTGAAGCGCGCAGGTTCACACCAGCAAGTCCACCTCTGAATGGTTTAGGAAAAACAAATTGAAGACTTTGGAGTGACCTAGTCAAAGTCCTGACCTGAATCTGATTGAGATGCTGTGACATAACCTTAAAAAGGCGGTTCATGCTCGAAAACTGTCCAATGTGGCTGAATGACAACAATTCGTCTGAGTGGCTCAAAATTCCTCCACAGCGCTGTAAAAGACTCACTGACTGAGACATGATGAGGAGCCAGCGGGATGTTTGCCTTATGTCACAGGGAGGCAAAGACACAGTGGATGAGGTGAGGAAGTGAATCAAATGTGGTCATTTATTTTAGTGCAATGATTTGTACTAGAAAAAGTACATTTTAAATTTGCATCCAGTCAGAACATGTCCTGCTCTGCCAGCAGCTGGGAGAGACTGCTGCGTGATGGTTGGACCACAAGAGTAAGAATGATTGTTTCATGTCGGAAAATCCAAAAGTCTCCAATAACACCAGAAAAAGTCGTGCTTGGAAGTTTAACCCTAATGTTATAGAACAGATAAAAATTCACAGACAAAGTAATAGCATGGTAATGGAATAGTGACAGCATGGAACAAAGGGGCAAGAATATAAAGTGAGATTGGGTTAAAAAAATGAGTCACTAACAAACAAAATGATTTTTATAACCATATTTTCAACTGTCATTCACAATTGAACACTGTTGAAATTTGGTCTCAAACACAGGAAAGAAACAACATCAACAAATGTGTGGAGTAAAAAATTCTGAATGAAGTGTCCTGGCATCACTCATTTATTTGTTAAATGAGTGGTTTATGGATCTACTCACAAAATGGCAAAAGTAATCCCTGAAGCAAACAGTCCTGTAGGTGATAATCCGCTAAAGGTCTTGCAATTGCACACATGTAAATGAACTGGTGGGTGTGTGTTTATGTTTGAGAGCAACACGCAGCTAATGACATCCTGCAAATTCACACTGCAAATATTCCAAAACAAAAGGAAACAAAAAAAGAGCTACAGCTATGTATACTGTGAATGATGAGAAATGACACTGGATATTTTATATACCATTAGTGTTAATAGTGAATGTTTTCATATTACCTTCATATGGTTTACAATGGATGAGATGGTCTTATTGAATGGTAGCCCCAGTCTCTAGACTGACAGAAGGAAAACCACACGCCTCGGATGCCGTGACCTGGACGACTGAGAATCTTCAGACAATCACGATCATCACCAAGAAAAATATCAGCGTGAACAGGTTGTAGGTTTGCTAGAAAATCAAGGCACAAGCCCTGTTTGACTGTAAAAAGTCCTCCTGTTCACTGTTCAACTGTTCAGAGGCACCTGCACAAATGTGACCATCACGGAGTCATCAGAAGAAAAATCTCCTGCGTCCTCACCACAAAATTCAGTGTCTCCATTCTGAATAATACACTGATATTGCTTAAAATATTGCAAAAGAGTGTTTGATGTTTAACTCTCTGCCTTTTGGGGATCATTTCATCTTCTACTTGTTTAACTGCCGTGACCAGGGGTGCCTAAACTTTTGCATGTCACTGTAGGTATTTTTTCTAAATGGAGCATTTTCCAAACAAGGCGTGGGATATGTCAGTATTATTCTGGTTATTTAGATATGTATACAGCATATTTGGAAAATGCATCTCATTAGTAGGTTGAGGTCAGCTGTGGTAGACAAAGATCCTCTCTGGTACAGACGGACGCTCCAAAGTAAAGAAAAACTGTGCCAACTTTAAAACATTATAACAGTCATGATATCAGCAGGGTTTTACATGTAAACAGATATTTAACACTTGACTTTTTCAGGCCAGTGTTGGAAGGAATGAAATAGACAAGTGGAACATTTGGAACATCTATCACTCAGGGTGTGAACAGCTGCATGAAATCAATAAGTGGAAGTGGAATATTCATTGGTCATGTAAACAGTGTATTTGGAATTTTGTCCTTTCTAGAATAATGGGGGGAAAACAGTATATTATGCGCATGTAAATGTAGTCACTACAGAAGCGAGCAGCTGTAAATAGAAAGTGACAAACAAATGGTTCTCAATTTCGAGGCAATGGATGTGGGTGTGAGAATGATTGAGGGCCTGGCGTGGAGGAAGCCAAGCCCCGTGTGCCGTGGCATTTGGCTGGTGAGCATCTGGGAGGTCAAACCGTCAGGACGACTGACAGTCGGCTGGACGCGAGCCAAGCGATGCTGCCTGGAGGAGGCGGGAGGAGGCGGGAGCAGACGGAGCCGCTCGCAGGGCCTCGTGGCCCCACATTCCTTACTCTCTGTTTGTGTAAAACAGGGTTTCCCAACACATGGGCTTTTCCAAATGTTTGTGTCTCACATTTGGCATCGCATTTGGAACCACAGACAAAAATTCTAATGTATTTTTTCAAATGCAAACGATAATAAGCTGTATAAAAACCGGCATCTTGTCTTGTCCCATGAATAAAATAAATAATAACTAAAATGATAAAATAAATATCCGAAAAAAAGTAATGAAGAAAAGAGAAGGGAAAAAAATGATTGAAAATGAAAAAAAATAAACAAGAACATGAACATAGGGAACAAATAAAGTTAAATAAAACCAGAATTAAAGTAAAAAGTGACAAAAAAAAATCATAAACAGAATGAACAAAAATAATGTATTTTGTTCAAAGACATACAGTACATTGAACAAAATAACCAAAATGAGTGACAAAGAACAAAATAAAAACTCGAAGTCAATTCAAGTCAGTCAAAAAAAAATGGACAAAACAACAAAGTAAATAAAAAAATAAAGAAGGAATCAACACGATAAACTGAATGAATCTAAAATAAAAGAAAGAAGAAGAAGAAAATATCCACAGGATGAAGTAAAATGACCAAAATGTACAGAATACGCAAGAAAGTGAAAGTATTAAAAATGAACAAAATAATCTACAAAACTGGTAAAAATGGTAAAACAAACAAACAAAGTAATGAATGAAATGAACAAGTTGGTGGATAGTTTTAGGACGGCAGATCTGAAACACTGAAAAGGAATAAATTATGCAGGTGTATGTCGGCTAGAAATAAAAACATCCACTGTCAGATATATATTCAGCCGTGTAGGCGATGAGAACCAAACCGTTTTCCACAGGCTGAGCTGGTTTATTAAACATCAGACTCACACAGACGACGTCTTCATCTCCTCCTCAGATTTCATCACGTTTCCCCCAGGAAGACAAAAACAGCCCTCCCTGTTTGGTTTTTTTATTTTCAAAGTGTCTGATTTTCTGTTTAGCGTTCTGCTTTTCTTCTCCATAATGCACCACAGAGGTCTACACGCCCTCCGTGACCGGGATTTATTCATTTTCATTTTGTGACGAGTGAGGTAGAAGGAATATTGATGGAGACAGAACCCAGTGCGTCCTTTTAACTGACACCTGAGGCTGTGCTCGAGAAAAATCACACATACGCTTCTATCTCCTGCTAATAATCCATCATAAGCTGCAATAAAAGTCCATTCAGAAATTCTGATATGCTGGTACGAGAAAGTTCTATTTCATGTTCAACATCGTAAAGAGTTATCGTCAACCTCTTTCCACAGCTCAGCTCGACTCGGCACAGCGTGGTTTTTGGTTTTCATGACATAGTATCATGTACCATGAGATGTTCGTGTCCTTTTTCCACTGGCTTCTTCTCTCCACTGCAGTAGGACAACAAGAAATTAACTTTGTTGCCTGCTTTGCTGTGGTTTAAAGTGACTCAAAATGAGATCATAAACATGGATTAAAATTATGCAGATCACAAAATTAAATTGGTACTGAGTCTCTACATAGTGTACAAGCATCATCGTTCCTTTAATTTCCAAAGTGCTGAGAGGGAAAAGCTAAGTCTGTTTATGCAAGTACATAGTTGTTCATGAAGTTGGGATAAAATATTTTACCTCCTCTCATGAAACGATTGTGACTATGTGATTTTAATATGGAAATAAAGTGTTTACCTTCTCAAAACTTCCAAAGTTGGTTATTGATGTGTACAAATAGGAATAAAAAGAGGAATGTGTCTGAAAACAAATTGTTCTGACTTTTTGGGCAACAGTGTAATGTGTCCTTGATTAGATTAGAAGTCCAGCTGAAATCAGTTGAGATGATAAACAATATCTTATCAGTTGCTAAAAGACATAGCATCGACAGCGGTGTGATGAGCATAAAAGAGCGCACCTCTTCTACACTTTTGTCTCTTTGTAATATTTTTTTCAGTGCATTGCTTGAATAAAGAAAATCTGACTCTAATCAACCTCTCTGAGTGTTTTGACTCACACTTCTTTTTGTTAACATAGGTTTTAATTCACAATAATTCTCACAACCGCGCCGGAAAAATGAAACGAAAGAGGGAGAAGCCCACAGACCAACCAATCGGATTCCAGCTCGTCCCCGAAACTAAAGCACGGTCAGTTAACCAAAGAAATAAAGCTGAGAACAGGACGGCTGGTAACTCAACTCAAATATGACAAACATAACTACGTAGGCAGAAAGTGCCAAAGCTCCGCCCACCCGGCTTTTATCCGTCCTGCTGCCTCTGTTCGGCCAATCAGCTCGAGACCAGGAGCACATAGGAAATTAATATGGAATCATTAAATGAAGTACAAATGAGGGATGAGGTGCAGCGCAGAAGTGCACATTTTCGGTGACACAAAATACTGTGACCTATGCACTTTCCCAAACACCAAACTGTTCCTTGAATATTGTGCTAACAGTCAATAATATATTGATAGTTAAAATCAATGACGGTGTTTGCATGAAAGTCATTTAACGATGTACTTTTCTGCTTGTGTAGCATCTTTGGAGGCAAAAATCAACATCCAGGACGTCCACGTATGCGCATGTTACTCCACTACTGGGCCTGGGGAGAGCCATCCAGAAGTGTCCAAGCTCACGGCTACGTCAGCTGACAGTTACTAAACTAGGTGTGGTTGCCAGGCAGATTTAGCGGGTTTTAAGTTAGAGACAGCCTTATTACTTTCTCACTTGTTCTTTTTCTGTCATTTTTCACCTCGTTCTCTCCCCATGTAACAGATACGAGAGGTGTTTCATTACTCGCTCACTTTGCTCCCAGTTTTCAGGATGCCAGCATTAAGACATGCATATGAACCCATCGAACCCATCTCTAAAAACACGTCCCCGAAAGCTGAAAGTACAGTACATTTCTGTATCTACTCAAGGGTTTGTGGGCTTTGGAATACAAATAAGCAAACGCACAGTCAGAAGGTTTCTTTGTACTCCGCCGTGTGTGACAATGAAAGGAAAAATCCATATCCGCGTATCTCGAGGAGGCTCCTATCATATTCCATAGTGACTGCACAGCCGTTGCACACAAAACAAAAGTGAATTTACACCACAGCGTGCACAAGAACTCTACCTTTAAATATTAATAACATCTGCCTAGTAACCAAACAGGAGCTCTCAAAGGGATGTTTTTGCCCACACAGCAGTGAAGGCATGTCAAGCTTGAGAGACAGGTCAGCTGTTCGCTCAGATGGATGGATTTATGGACAGCAAATCAAATCGGGCAGAATTTAAAATGATCATCAAAAAATTCATACATTCCTTCAACATGGAATTGGAAGGACAGATGATCAAAAGATGACTGATTCTTTGCCCTTTCTGCTGCATGGTGAATTTTCATCCATGTTCAGTGAGCACAGGTACTTTATGTTTGTAAGGTCGGCTGCAAAACGGAATGGATGGCCCAGTTCTTACAACACTGCTATGGGAATCACTTCTTATACTCACTGACTGCTTCATTAGATACACTTATGAACAAAAAACACTAATACAAATACACAAATTAAATCCGTTCCAGTGTCACGTTGATTGGGCGAATTATTCATTAGCCGGAGCGAGTTTTTCCATAGGAATACATGTAAAACCAATTAATCTGTTCTAGACCCACAAAAACTCCCATATAAAGTATGTATTAAACACCCGTACGTGCACATTTATTAATTTATAAAGACACTTACTAGAGGAGGACGAGACGGAGACGCCATTTTTCTGAGGTCCCATGATGAAAAACACAAAATAAAGCAGTATTCTTGGTGAAAAAATTAGGTGAAACAATAGGTAACCCGAATAAGAAATACGTGAACCGAAATTTACAGGTTACAAAATTCATAACCCGAAACTTTCAGTTAGCCGGGACCCAATTTTCACCGAATTTTGTTCGTTACCCAAATTTTTTCGTTGGTAGGAGCGTTCGTTACCGGGGCACCACTGTAAATATGCATTATTTAAATGCCACAAAACCACTGGTGCTGGACATGTCCATGCCTTTATGACTGCAAAGTACTCATCAACAAGCAAGGTGTACCTAATAAAGTGGTGAGTGGGTGTAGATTTATAATCACGTTCCAAATCCCAGAAAAAGTGGAGATGATTTCAGCACCATGGACAGAGCCAGGGTCGACAGGTTTTTCAGTTCATGTATTGTTTTCTGTGTCTCATGTTTTCTTATTAGACCATGGCTCTTCCTTTGAATTTCACACTTCTTCCTGTAATATATGTGTTTTGATGTGTTGAATTTGAATAATACATGGTATTAATTAACAGTAGCCCTCGGAAATTGAGCATAAATTACAGTAGCTAAACCTCTGTGAAATTTAATCTAATCAGTCAGTAGTAATGAGATAATAGTAATAATGAGCATACCTACAACTATAATAGTAATATCATATTATAGTGTAACTGTATAGTATGGTTAGATGGTATAATATATGTAGCAGTATAGCACACTACTATACAAAAGGAAAAGTGCAGTCCCTCATCATCTGGCCAAAATGGAGTTAACAGTAGAAATAAAATGTATGTTGGCTGAAATGAGCAAAATAATTAAAAAACAAACAAAAACAAAACAGAAAATAGCCACCATATTGCAGATGTTTTCAGCTGCAAAGCAAGCCTGATGCTATCAGGCTTGCTTTAAATGCTACACAAAAGTGCTGATTGCGCCGACCGGCCCTTGTGGAGTAAAGCACAATGCAACTCAATTAAACACATCAGGGTGGCTTCTGCCAGATAGGATTCTGTATGTTCAGCCCCTCCTCCCGCTATGACTGGCACATCAGACAGAAGGAGCTTAATGGAGGCCTCATGGGGCTGAAACAGAGAGTCCATGCGCTGAGAACCAGTCTGTTGAACAGCATGAGGTCTCACTAGAGTCACAGTGATTGGCTTACTTAAGCAACAGGACATTTTCTCTTGATTAACACCTTTGGGCTTCCAGAAGGACATCTCTGCTCTTTTGTTGTTAATATGTTTATTGTTCATTGTCTTCATCTTTCTTCCTCTATCTTGCATCAGAAGTTTACTTTAAATAGCAGCTGTAAGAGATGCTTCTGCCAGTTTACATAAGAGACAAATAGTGAATACTCCCACTACCATTTCTTTTCTGTTATACATTTCCTGGGTCTTAAACAAGCCATTTTAATTTATATGTTTTCGATGTCACAAATATAAAGTGAGGGCAGCCCTCCATGACCACTGCAAGCATCAGGCCCAACAGGATCATCCTGGAACCTACTGTAGCAAGGCATCTGTGTGATAGCATCCATGGCACCAACAGAAAACTGACATGTGGATGGTACAATGAATGACCTGTCTGGTATTTTGAGCTAAAATTTAAAATAAAAAAAATACATGTAAAACTCAGAGGGATACATTTACTTTTTAAAACTATGCAGAATATGTCTCCTTTAAAGTAAAAATGAGAACGCGAATGTGCACCTTATCCTTTTTATTAGTGTAACAACAATGTAAATGTCCCAGCTGTAATCACAACTCTGCCACCAACAAGTGGAAACTGATGCCTTGTATGATCTGGAGGGGTTGCCCTTTGAGTCAGAAAAAGGCCTGTGAATTAGCATTCTGTAGCCGAGCAGATGGAGAGTCTTCCATCCATATGCATGAGGCGGGCGGCTGCCAGCCGATCACCTTGACCCCAGCTACAGGCCTGTGACCTTGGACTCAACGGAAGAGAATGGGACCAGCCTAAGCTGTGGTGTTAAGATCTTATCCCGCAGGCTGGGAAACATGGTTGATCCTCCGGACTTCGGCTTTCTCAGCAGTAATGAGGCTGTGGAGGAATGTTACTGGTCCTCACTCCAACACCTGCTTCTGTGAAAGCCATGTTGAAAATGATGGATGGATGGAGGGGGAGGAGCCAAGAGAAAATGTCACAGACTCTTCTGCGTTTGAGGCAAATGCCTTGGAGCAGCGTTCAGGGAGGGGTGAAAATACAAACATCTAAAATGATCAAAAAAAAAATCTAAGCAATATAAGATTATTTCAAATATAAATTTAACTGCATCTTCTATGTAACCTGTACTGAATTTACACTGATGCTGCGTATGGAACAAGTGTGCCATAAATTCCCGTAATTAGTGCTCCCCGGTGTCGTCCACACAAAAGCAATGGCAGTAACAGCTACTTAATTATACAATTAACCTTTACACTGTTCCAGGCAAACTAAAACAATCACAGTGAAAAATGTAACAGGAATGACTGCAATCCATAATTCAAATGAACTTTTCATGCAGCTGTCTCAGCCCTGTTCGGTCCCTTCTGTGGAAACTGATTTCTCTCACAGTGATGGGAGTTTAATTTCCATTCTTTAAAGACCCTCCTGCTGCAGAATGCCAACTGAGGTGACCTTTGCATAAAAGATGGAGCTGCGGTGACATGTCATTTAGTAATGACACAGCAGAGGAATAAATGATATCTACTGGAACATTTCTGCTCAGGCTGTCCATGTAATGAATTTATGACAAAATAACAGCGAGCAGGGGTGCACCACTACAGCTCAGGTTCTTGAAAAAATGTTGCTGTTGTAACAGATACGTGTTTCTGAACCAAAAGTATAATTCATGGCAACCTTTTCTAGATTTTTAAGGTGAGGTTTAAACACTAACAACATCTTGTTGGGATTGGAAAAACATACCAGCGCATGGTTAATGTGGAAAGATGTGATTAAAAAATGATGTACATACATTAATTTAAAAGCTTTTGTTTCCTAAACCTACAAACCTGTATGACTGAATGAAAATGTTGGACAAAGGATTTAAAAAAAAAAATCAACAATCAAATAATTAGAAAATGAACAAATATGATAGTGATCAGAATAATGAACACAATGCACCAAAATGAACAAAAATAACCAGGAAAATGCAACAAAATTACCTTGAAATTTACAAAATATCAACAAACTGAACAACAGATTTAAAATTAATCAGCAAAATTAACAAAAATCATCAAAAACAGAAAAAATACATAATGATCAGCAATCAGAAATGATCAGAAAAACCCCAAATCATGCACAAAATGGACCAAAATGTATGAAATAATCAGCAGAAATGAACAAAATAAGCAAAAAATAATCTAGAAAATGACCAAAATAACTTCCAAAATAATCTAACAAGGGCGACACGGTATACAAATAAAGATTGATTGATTGATTGATTGATTGATTGAGCACTCGTGCCTGGGTTCGATCCCAACACCGGGTGGTGGGGTCTTTCTGTGTGGAGTTTGCATGTTCTCCCCGTGTCTGCGTGGGT
>JAQQAE010013717.1:0-12644 GCA_029823295.1 Pseudamia nigra | reverse complement strand
GACATGAAGGTAGTTGGTGTGAAAGAAGAAGATGCAGAGGATAGGGTGAGATGGAGGCAGATGATTCGCTGTGGCGAGTCCTGAAGGGAACAGCCGAAAGGAAAAGAAGAAGAAAAAGTGAGGTGTCTAACTGTGATACGTAGCACAAAACTTGAGCTACTGAAGATCTCTTAAAATAATGATGGACTGTCTTTTCTCTTTACTTAACTGAGTGTTTCTGCCATAATATGGATTTGTACAGTTGTTGTATAAGCACTACCGTAATAGGACAATTGACTACACAGCCTTCCTCTGCAAAAGATAAAAGCACATTAAAAAGACAAGAAATGGCACAAATATACTCTTGAAAAGGCACACCTGCGAATTGACAACCAAACCAGGAGCTACCCCATAAATTTAATGAGAACATGCAAAGGTGTGTCCAAACGTTTATCAGGTAGTGCACACATACCATATCAGCCTCTGAAGACCTAGGGAAAGCCTTTTTCAGTATCCCTTAAAATAGTTATGGGGACTGTATAAAAGTTAAATGTGCCATATAGGAATTTTTTTTAAATACAGGTCTTCAGACGTTGTTTAATGAGGGAAACCTATGAATTCCTGACTTGTCTGCAATTTGTCTTAACAGCGCACACGTCAGCTTTCTGTGCTCACATTCAGTTCCAGCCAGACAGAATCTCTGGTCTTTACTCATTCGACATTTGAGTTAAATTGAGAAACTGCTGCGGCTCGACGGACACAGTTAAGGTCATCCGTCAGCTCCAGAGAGCGGACAGGATTATCCACACTCATTATGTACTCGGGTTTGATAGTGTGTCTTTGAGATAACAGGGCTGCTGAAAAGCGCATTAGTAGCTGTTCAGATTTCCATCAGTGCAGCTGCCAGATGTTTTCTTTGTTTACACTCCATTTACCAGCATGGCCCTTCAGTCCTGAAAGGTGCTAAGGAGACAGACGGCTGCAGTTTGTTCTCTTTACTCACCACAAATGAAGAAAAACGTAGATGCTCAACTTCAGTAAAAGCAAGAATAAAACAACATAAATGTACCTAATAAAAAGGTCGGACACTTTTAGTTTGGCTGTTGAATGGACTCATGCTTAAAGTAAAAGAGCAATGAAAACACAATCAACACAGTCAATAACCCAGGGGTATATGACATTTTTACGTACCTACGTACCTAATTAATATGCAAATTAGGTGGTGGTTGCCATAGTAACCCTTCCCCCTATCCTGACTGCATGTGGTTAGTTTGGGTCCAGGGACTTTGGAGATACAGAGCCAAATGTTTGGACTTACTGTATGTAAGAACTTGAAACGGACCATGACCTTGACCTTTGTCCTTGAAGGTCATAGCCTATTTAGCAACAGCAAAGTCAATAGCCCAATTTTTTAGTATTTGATGTTTTCAAAAAGACTAGAAATATATTTAGCTATAAATGTATGCAGGGCAAATGCAATGAAAGGCAAAATGCAAATATTTCAGATCCTACCACTCTCCATGGTCAAAGTCAAGGTCATTTTATGAGTGAGCGGTGTCTATCACATATTAAAATTTGGTGCCTCCAACTATAGTACTTTTGGTACAATACGTCTAAACAATTTTTTGTAATTACCTAATTAATACGCAGATTGTGGTTGTCACAGAAACCCTTCCCCTTTCCTGGACTACCCATGTGTCAAGTTTGGTTAATTTCCCCCCCGACTTTCTTCAAGAGGGGGATAATAATACTATGACATTTACTGACATCAGTCTACATTCTACATTTCTTTATATCAGTTCTGAAGAATTTTTGTGCCATTCTGAATAAAATATCACTTTAGACCAATAATCATAACTTTTTTACCTGTAGTTTTAGTATAATCTGATTATAGAGGCAATGTCTACAGTTTGATCATTACAGCAGGCTACTGGTCCACTGCACTAAAACGGACTCAGGAACATTATTTCCCCTTCTCTGGCAGTGGAACAGCTTATCATCAGGGGCATACAGGACAGACTCTGGCCCTGCGCCCACATTTTGGCAAAAGGGGGCATCAGGGACCAGAACTCCCACTGTCCCAGATGTGGAGGTGGAGGTTGAGCCAACAAACACAGCGTGGAAACACACGTTTTTTTCAAACACTGGCAGGGTCTGTGGCTGCCGCCCAACAGGGAAACAATCCAGAGTTGTTTAGCTTTGGGGGCCACACTGCCGACTGTCACATGTGTGACAAAACCTGCTCGCTGCATCAGTATGAGATCTAATTGTGAAGCAGTAAATGTTTGTCCATCATCTAATTCTGACTGCGCAGTGGGACATGCTGATAGAGTTGACTGAGTATCTCCTGAGATAGAAACAGGACACGTAGACAGGTGTGATAAAGTCAGATTCATGTTGTGATGCTTCCAAATCAGGTTTGAATGGATTCTGTGGTACAGCAGGCACACATATCACTCTTTTGTTTAGTTGTTGAGAAGTAAAAACTCATAATCAAAAGACAAGTTTGAAAGGTTTAAACCTACCTATGATATTATTTATTAAAGAGGACCAGTTCAATCTCAGCATCCTCCCCCCGACCTTCACGAGGATTAAGGGGTAGAAAATGGATGGATGGATGGACAGTTCAATCTCAAACTGTGGAAAATCATGTGGAATCACTAATGAAAATACCGTTTTCTACTGAGTTGTTTTGATCCACCCAGTGTAATAGCTACACAAACTGACTGTGAGCTCAACAGTTATAAATGAATTGATTCACAACAACATTATTCTACTGTGCATGTAAAGCTGTCTCAAAACATGGACAATAACAGGAAGGATAAAATCCACCATGTCAGTTCTAATGCTACACAAAGTTGAAGGTCATATGCTGTGAAAATCCATCTGTATATCAGGAGCCTCATGGGAAAGCTAATACTAGCACTAGCTTACTGACGTAGTAAAACTTCACCAAGCACTGCCAAACAAACAAAGTCATATTACAGTGTTCTTAGTGTAAGCACTTACCCACATCTGTAGTCAAACATATTTCCGGTAAAACTATGCTCTACTGTATAAATAGAAGATATGCAGGTCTGACTCAGTCCAACTTGACTGGCGAGTCGAGTTATCATAGAAACATGTCAATCAAAGCCCAGTACAGCAGTGATTTGTCAGATTATTTGCATAATATCTTAATAACTGAGCTAATAGTTAAAGATGGACCATCAGATCACTTACTAGATTGTCCAAATAAAACGTTTGAGACCATGAGAACTCATGATAACTAGAATACACTCAAGCGAGATGCTGACCCACACCATATGCTTGCCTAGACCTTGCACACATTTAATATGACCTAACAATGTGAGAGAGGGTTGAGAGACCTTTTAAACCAAAAAAAGTTTGTGAAAATTCAACAAGCTAAGATACAGGTTAAAGCAAGTTTGACCTTTGCCCTGTGACTTTGACCTTTGACCTTTTGAGCCCCAAATTTATGGAGGCCCACAGTGGGTCAAGGTCAATATTACTGTTAAGTATGGTCACCCTAGCTCTATTCCTGATTGAGTTATAGGGTGAATATAGACACAAACACACAAACAAACATACAGACGGCACCGACGCCCTTCCCACGGCCCAACTCCATCGGCATCAGCCTCACTGAACAGCCTGGGTCATTGCCCACTAGTTTCACCCAATCACTGCATTTCAAGCTAAAAGTAGGCATTTTTGTCAACTCACAACTCATAGTGTGTCTGGCAGAGGCCCCCAAATTAACACTCTTACGGAAGTGTTTAATACACATATACTGTATACACTGTGCAGACATACATCGATTTGAGTATCACAATGCTGGACCTTTAAATCTCTAGGCAAAATAATGCATTAAAAACAACATTCTCTTGGGCTGAAACCTCCAAACATACACAATAAGACACTACTATTTACATAAGTACAGAGGTTATCATGTAGGTTACAATATGACTACACAACAAACTGATGGCATGTTTGACTAATCTAACACCAAAGGTAAAAGTGACACATTGAACTACAGCTATAATCACATGAAACATCTGTCTGCTGGCATCATTGCTTATTTGCTCCTCCATTACAATCACATTAAAATGCTCATTATAGGCAACAACAAAACACAAAAACATGTCCAGTCAAATGGCCACTGTATATTTTTTGCAGCAAAATTAAATTCACTAACATCTTCTCATTGAATCTGGTTATGTTTTCAGTCTCTGTCTGTCATACCAAAGGCAGACAATAAATCTATTTAAATGCAAATCAAATTCATTGTGAGTCTAATTTTCTTCATGTGACACAGAGCTCAGTGGAATGTGACAACAGCAGCAGCTGCAGGAAATATCCACAAGCAGCACTGCAATGATCAATGCATTTATTGACTAGTCAGTCAACAGCAGTTCTGATAAGTAATTAAAGTAGTTAAAGATGTTTAACAAGGTATCTACAACATTCTGACATGTAAAGAGGCCTTTCCTGTCATTTATACCAGATTTTCACTGTAATTTTCCTCCCTTTTTTAGAATTTCCACCTCTTTTCCATGTCAAATTATTCTTTCTGACATCATCCCTTAACTCTCTCTAAATGTTAGGTCTCATCTCTGATGTCTAAAAAAGGGCTACAGCTACACATGTACTGTATCTTGATAACAGACAAATCCACAATCCATTTTCTCACCTCAGTACTGGCTTCAGCATCGCAAGCTGTTGACGTTTCATTTATGGGGGTGTGGGGCCTGTGGGAAATGTGCACCAGCAAAGGCATAAATCTCAATGACAAAATACAATAATTACTCTAAAAACAAATGGAATGAGCCTTACTATAGACTTTTATAATGTAGCTTTGGAACATGAAGTCAGTTTACTGCAAGTAAATGTCCAGTTTTCACTTTGGTTCATTATAACAATATTCAGTGCTTGGAAAAAGTATTTGACCCCTTTCTGATTTCAATTTTTTTGAAGCAGAGTTCATCAAGTACAGTGAGTCTTCCAAGTCCTGAAGCAGTAAAGCAGCCCCAAACCATCATTTTACCAACACCATGTTTGACTGTTCGTATGATGTTCTCTTTATGAAATGCTGCTAGTTCAACAACAGATGTAAAGTTCAACTTTTGTTTAGTCCATAGGATATTTTATCAAAGTTCTTGGGGACCATCAAGATGTTTTTGGCTAAAGTGAGTGAAGCCTTTGTGTTCTTTGTGATCAGCAGTGGTTTTCACCTCAGAATCATGAACATGGACCTTAACTGGCCCTATGTACAAGTGTTTGCCCTGTCTTGTTGACTATGATTAACTATATTTTTTTGGAAGGCTCAATTCAGTTTCACTCTGCACACCCAGGCCTGATTACTAGCAGACTTCTTGAATCAAGAAATTACTTAAATAGAACCTTTGTAGAACTTAAGTAGAACAGATGAAAAACAAAAGTCATCAACATCTATCAGCGTGGAAGTGGTTACAAACTCATTTTGAAGGCTTTGGGACTCCAATGAACCATGGTGAGAACCATTATCCACACATGGAGAAAACTTGAAACAGCTGTGAACCTTCACTGGTGTGACCAAAATTATTCCGAGAGCACATCGATGACAAGAGCATTCATCCAGGAGGTCACAGAAGAACACAGATCAACAGCTAGAAAACTGCAGGCTTCACCTCAGGTAGGATTAGTTTTTCCCCATATGAATGAGGTCAGTTAATAACTGGATTTTCTATTTAGATACCTTTGTCTATTATTATACCAGTGGTGGGCCGTCAGGGCCTGCAAAGCCTTCTCCGCTGGCCTAAAAAATATCTGAATCACAGAGTGATGTTAATTATACTTTATCCATGAATACTTATTAAACAATTCCAAATGGTCTGTCCACTTACTTTCATAGCTTTCCCCCTGGTTGTGCTGCTTCCACACATGTATTTTCATATTAAAGCCTTTAACCAATCACATTTCAGCCTTCACTTGTTCCCAGGCAGGGTCACAGTCAAAGAAGTCTGCCTGGGGGCCTACAGAATCAGTTCTGCTAGCCCCCTCAAGCAAAAAATAAGTGTCGAGGATGCTGTTGCTTCAACCGATCAGATTTTGAGTTGGCAACATCAAAGAATCCTAGCAAGCTGTGGTCATGTCAGCGTATTCCTTTGATTGGATAATCAGAGTGCACAAGCCAAAGATAGCGAACGGCATCTGTAGTGAGCTGTATGAACAAAAATATTGTGTCGATTGAAAAGCTGTTTTGTCAACCCATAATGGCTGAAGGAGGAGAAGAAAGGAATTTAGTTGCAGATTTGTCGTCAAAGCCATTTTCAAGGCGGACTTGTCAAGAAAAGCTGGACATTGTAAAGAAAGGTCGGGCAATTCCGAAGCCTGCCACAACCAGGAAAAAGGATTTGTCCAGCACTTTCAGTCCACAAACTATGAGCAATACCCCTGGCTCACAGGCTTCGAGGAACACTGCAAATTATATTGCTGGGAGTGCTTGTTATTTGCTGCTGATCGACATGGTGTTTGGAGCCACACTGGGTTTGTAAATTTGACTTCCCTAACTGAGGCAGCAAAGAGACACCAAAGCACTGCTGGACGCTTACAAGCAACAGTGCTTTCCAAAACATTTGGGGAAATCAGAGTCAATCTGCAGCTGTGCGAGCAAGTGCGCAGCGAAACGGAGCTCCACAACGCAGATATCCACGCAGTGCCAGAGCTCCAATGAAAAGGTGAAGAAAAATAGGGAAATCTTAACAAGGCTGATAGACTGTGTCATTTTTTTGGGCAAGCAAGAACTTTCATTTTGGGGACACAATGAAAGTGTTGGATCCAAAAGCAGAGGAAACTATGTGGAGCTTCTTTCTCTCAGTGCTGAGAGCAACGCGGATTTACGTACGTTATCACCTGTCCACTAATAAATTGTTTAGTGGGACGTCGGGCAAAATACAGAAGGACCTGATAACTGCTGTTGCTGAAATGATGGGAGAAGAGATAAAACATGAAGTTAAAAAAACATAGTTTGTCTCAGTTATGGTGGATGAGACGACAGACGCCAGTAACGCAGCGCAGCTGACACTGATCCTGCGGTTCATAACGGGAACAGGTGTAAAGGAGTGGTTTGTCATTGAACTCTTCTTCAAAAAAAAACAGAGGATGGATTTTGTCTACAAATAATCATAATTTTTGGTGACTAAAAAGTAAAATCTTAAATAATACTGCAAGTTTATGAGGTTATTATTGGTGCTTTTAAATGTGTGTCACATCTGTAGCTGCAGTAGGAGACTTGTACACACCAGGGTTGTTTATTCAGTAAAGGCATTTATTGTTGCTACACAAGATACAGTATCTATCTCCGATGCAACGGCTCTTTATACTGCATTTCTGCAAAAAAAAGATGGTCTTTATAGCTGTAAAATAGTTATTGCGGGGTCGATTGAGTCAGATAGAGCACTACTGAAGGTGTGGATGTGGAATGCACAGCCCACCACTGTATTATACATATTTGTCTGGTGATCTGAAACATCTATACAAATACAAATTTAAGAGAAAAAAAACTAAATCAGAAAGGGGCAAATACTTTTTCACAGCACTGTATCAAGAATTGAAAGTGACATTTACAGAGATCTGTGTGGACTGAATAAACAGACTCAAAAAGCAAAACTTTAATTACAACAACAGAATTAGTTGCAATGCTTTTAAAATCGAACAGCCTCGAAACTAAATTACTGTTTTTCTTCACAGCCTCATCTCTGCTTTTGTACAAGTGGAGAAAAACACAGGAAAACACAGCAGCAGCTTCAAACTGTGCTGAAACTTAACAGTGACGAGAATCAAACCAAAGTGCCCAGAAGATATTTGACAACGTAAAAGCCAAAACAGAACTGTGAGCTGAGCCTGCTGCGCTTTTCCAACCATCATCATCATGATCATTGAGATTTCAATCGGCGGTCTTTGCTAATTGGGTTTTCAGAAGTGACAGAGCCACAGATGAATGCAGCTTGATAAATGATGTGAATTCTATAAGGGAGGGATTGAAGCAGCTCCTTTTTTCTCCATCTTTAACCTGTTGGAGTCCAAGATATAGAGCAAGGACAAGTAGAAATGTATTTTATTACAAGTTAAATTTCATGTCATCTCTGTCGCCCATATGAGACTGAAGCTGTGTTTGTTCAGAGGCTAAAAGCAGCGACGGTGGGATTTTTGTCTTTATTACACTTCTGTTATCCAACAGACACGTTGCTGTAGAGCCTCAATCAGCCCGCAGGGGAGCTGAAACATACATAAAAACAACAATAAAAACATGAAGTACTCTGATGTGTCTGTGAATCCTTCTGCAGGTTAGTTACTCACTCACAGCTCTGTCTCCTTTAATAAAAGATCACTTTGTGTGTTTTCGTCTTTAAAAGTGTGCACATTCATTCCATTACAGAGGCTTCAGTCACTTCCTGTCAATTCTCATCAGCCTCAGGGATATCTGGATCCACTTCCCATTTGATGTATGGAATTTTGAACTTGGTACAATACTTGATCTGAAAGAACTGCCAGTACTACTGTTTTTATGTTATTGTATATTTAGTCAAAAATAAACAAGATAAAAACAAACTAGACAAAATTGGCCAAACTGAGCAACTAAATGGACAGAAAGGACCAAAGTAAGCAACTAAATTAACAAAAACTAACCAAAATAAGCAATCAAATGGAGAAAATTGACCAAAATAAACCAAAAAAATGGACAAAAATAACCAAAATAAAATACTAAATGACAAAAATTGACCAACATAAGCAACTGAAAGGACAACAATGACCAAAAATAAATATGGATAACATTGACCAAGAAACAGAAAATGAACAAGATAAGCAAGAAAATGGACAAAAATTCCCAAAGTAAGCAACAAAATGACCAAAATAAGCTTTAAAGTTTAAAGGTTTTCTAGGTTTATATTACTCTGACACATTTTTACTTCTTTACCAAGTTTACACACAAACGACCGTGTTTCCACCAATTCATCTCTAGGAATGTAGACTTTTAAGAAAGTACAGTAGCAGCTTTGCCGATGTGAACATATGGTTGTGCAAATTAAGCCAGGTTTGACTTTTCCTCCAACAGCCCAGCATTTGTTGTTTTCTCTTTTTAAATGTAGGATTAAAGTCATTGTGGGTCTTGGTTTCTGCCAGGTTTCACAAATAACTTCCATGCTTTCTGTTTGTATTGTGTTTACTTCTCAAAGTTTCTGCAAGTTTAACTTAGCAGGGAGAACTTATGACTACAAAAGTACCGAGCCATAAGGAAGGCCTGCCTCCTCTTTTTTTAATTGCTTGGTATTCACTGTTACAATCTGCCATTGTGCTGTCAAATACCAAAATGTTAATACTGTATGTTTGCAAAGTGTCAACACATGGCAGAAAGTTAAACTGAATGTTTAACAAAATTCAAGTAAGGTCTAGACATTTTATCTGCTTCTTATTGAAACATTGGTCAATCTAAAGGTAAATAGTTTATTTGTGATAAAAGGTAGGTTTTATAAAGGATTATTAGATAATTAGGCTGTTATTTTGCCATCATGTTAGTATTAAATTTAAGAAAAATTAAGGTTCAGCATTTGGAAAAAAAAATAAAGAAGCTAAAAAATGGACATCCATTACTTACTCAAGGATTGCTGGTAAATATGAAGTTGTTTGTGCAAATTCAGGTTTTAGGAAAGGCAGGAAAATCTACCTTTCAGTGAATATACATTCTGGCAACAGATAACTGCCACTACAAAGTAAAAAGATGAGCACTGGATTGAGTTGTAGCTTTGACAAAAAAAATAAAGCCTTCAGAAAATAAAAGCATGGGAAAAAAATTAAATTATATTTCATGTTTACGACCATTAAGACCTCACAAATTCACATGTAATACTTTTCAATTACTGCTAAGGCCTTTTATTTATAAAATTGAATTTAAAAGCATATATTTAGGAGGCAATTTCCTGTTTTTCTTCCTCATTTCTCAGCCAGGTCAGAGAGCTTTAAAATAAAGTAAAAGTACCAAAGGTCTCACTAGTAGAAGAAACATACACAACCAGAAACTAGATCTTAAAGAATTTCTGAATATTTCTAATGTCACAACTATACAGCCATCATCCTCAGTCATCATCCGGAACTCAGACCCAGCATAACCATCCTGGGATAATGTGGGGTAATGAGTCGACATGATGGAATCCATAGCACAGACAGGACATACAGTAGACATGGTCAACAACATCTACACAGGTGGGTAGTATTCAAGTACTCAAGTACATTTACTCCGTTACATGTACTTGAGTATTTTTTTAATAAGTACTTCTGAGAGTACTGTAGTTGTTTTTCAGAATGCTTCCTACTCTTACTTAGTTACATATTGGGTGAAAAAATGTAGATGTTAATGGGCAAAATTAACAAAATGATTAAAGTAATTAAGAAAACTGAAGAAAAAACTCAAGTAAATTATAAAATCATGGTACATAATAAGCACAAAGAAAGCAAAACAAGCACAAATTATGAAAGTAATAAAGTAGATCGATAAAAATAATCAATAAATTGAGAAAATATGCAATAAAATATGCAAATAGCAACACAACAATTGAGTATACATGTATGAACAAAAAGCAAAATACGCGAGAAAATGATTAAAAGTGAACAAATTGAGTAAAAACAATAATCATAATAATCAAATAAAAAATATTCAAGTACTGTAATTAATAACCAAGAAAGTTAAAAAAGAACAAAATAAAAAAGGAATAAAATCAATTATATGATGAATATACTGTATTAGATTGTAATAAATATGTTCCAATCCAAACTGAGAGTTTTTGTGGCCAATTCCACAATATGCATTAGTTTGCCATAATGCATTTAAATTTTTGCATCTTATTTGTGTAAATATGTAACTGTACTTTGTTTTTTTCCTGCTGCCTCTTGTCCAGGACTCCCTTAAAAAAGAGGTTTTTAATCTCAATGGGGTATTTCCTGATTAAGTGAAGGTTAGTAAATAAATAAATAAATGCTATGAAGTTTCTTACTACTTGAGTATTTTTTTTCACAAAATTACTCTTTTAATTTTATTCAAGCAATGGTGTTTCGGTTTACTTTTACTTCTTGGGTTACTAGAATTATAAAGTAACAATACTTTTACTTGTGTACTATTTCTGATTACTCAACACACCACTGTTCATCTACATATAAAAGCAGTGGACACTGAAACAGGTCATTGATGCTGAAACAAACAGCATATGGACATGGTAGAATAAAGGTTCTCTGTGGTATTTTATAACAGTAAATGTACTGTTGTTTTTTTTCTGAAATAACTATTTATTTCATTCCTTTTCACTGACACGTAAGCCAAAAGTCTTCTGTCTAGGTCTTTAAGAATTTTTAATGGCCTGTCATACCCTGTGTTTTTGGAGCTGCTCCTGCTCTCTCAGATAATTTTATTTCTCACTTGTTGACAGGGAGTCTTTTCAGTCTCTCATCTCTTTTGAAAAACATAGCTGAGCTTTCTGAGAGTTTATACAAATTAAACCAACTGACCAGCTAAAGCAGGAATAATCTAAACATCATGGAGAGCAATGTGGCTCAGGGAGATCGCTGTTATGAAGATATTCAACCAAAGACGCTCACTTCACATGCTCAGCCATGACAGGGAATACTGACAGCAATCACACACAGCTCAAAGGTCAAAGTCTAAAAAGTAAACAGTCCGGGAGAAATTTCAGAGCTTCTGCTGTGTCCACTGATCATGTGAACACCTAATCAGAGGTAATACAAAATGAAAGATGGCATAAAGAGCTGCAGGAGATTATTGGTGCTGATTAAAAGGCCGGTTAAGTCTGTATGTGCAGCTCTGTCATCCATACTTAAAGCATTTCCACACCAAGGATGGATGAGACAGAGCAGACAGCTTATTACAACCCACACTTCAGCACTGTTCTTAATAATACGTAAGAAAACAATGCTTCAGTGTTAACAAAAGGGATGTTATTTTAAACCCTTTTTCAGATGATGGTATATGTTGTCTATTTAAGCTGCCTATTTTCTTCACAAGCCCTAGCTCACATTTCCCTTGCAGTCATAAATAGCCTCACATATGACCATGGAAACAGACACTTTATTCATTCAGGCATAGCAGTGGGAGGGAAGAGCACTAGACCAGGGCTAGAGGGGGTCCAGGAGAGTCCAACTGGCCTGTGGGAAGCAGCAGTGCCAGGGTCGGCGGTAGAGAAAACAACCATTTAACATGTTGGATTAGCCCGGATTAAGGACATCTGTTGAGCAAAATGAGATGCTTCTGTTGGTTTTAGCTTTCCTGCTGTGACAGCAAGGAACAAAGCAGGAGAAATGAGAAATGAGAAGTCAAACATCTAGATGCCTAGAGATAATCGGCGATTATGATTGGCGCTATACAAATAAAGATTGATTGATTGATTGATTGAAATATCACTGCTGGACATTTGCTTGCTTTACATATCTGTGCAGTGGTCACATGCAGCAGCCTTTATACATCTTTACAGAATTTTTGATTTTATTAGTTATAAAATACCTGAATGCAATTGAGAAAAGCATTAAAACCCTACTTGCAGCTCAATCTACAGACGTGGACAAAATTGTTGGTACCCCTCTGTTAATGACAGAAAAACCCACAATGGTCACAGAAATAACTT
>JAQQAE010013716.1:0-12645 GCA_029823295.1 Pseudamia nigra | reverse complement strand
GGATTTTTCCCTCTACAAATGCTGTGCCAATCAGCTCTCACTTACGTCACCCAAAACACAGTATTTTGTAAACAGCAGCACTACATGAGTGGGGGGATAAACAACATTCATAGTGGTTGGTTCATTAGCAAAAACACTGGTGTGAATGTGGACTGAACTAGTTGAGAATTGCAACATCGTTGCAACTTGAGGGCCGAATCGAACCACTGTACTGGACTAACCGGTGTGAAAGCACCCTGACATGCCAACAAGTGAGAAAAACATGGCTAAAGTTTGTTTACATTGGCAATCATTAGCTGTGCAGATGTCTTCTTTCTCTCCTCGCTAATACCAGGCTGCCTGTACTGACTGTAAGGCATAAGGTAATTCGGGGGGGATTGTGGAGTTTGTGGTTTGGTGGTGCAGTCGTAAGCACACACACCTCACAGCTAGAAGGGTCTGGGTTCAAATCATGGGGCCATTTTTTGTGTGGCGTTTGCATGGTTTCTCCATGCCTGCACAGGCTTTCTCCATGTACTCCAGTTTCCCCTGCACTGAAAAATTATGCACTGTGCGCTCTTAACGTGGCAGCAAAATGAATTTCCTACAAGGGATGAAATATTGTACTATAAATAAATTTTTCTTATGTAGTGTCATTAATAAATATCATTTAGGGGTAATTTCCAAGGGAATACATACGGTCAAAAACATTTTTATAGTTGGCTAGTATTTTTCCCGTCTCAAAAAATGTCATTTTTTGGTTCTCTCTCCCACAGTCATCAGTGATGCAGGGAGACTGTGTCTCCACCTGACAAGGCTCACATATCCCAGGAATGGGTGGACCACAGAACAAGTTCCTGTATTATTTATTTAGATAATGATCCTCTTTTTTATGAGATGTTGTATAGCTGGAAATAAAATAAAAGTAGATCTCACTTTAGCGGTTAGGGATGACACGGCGGTGCAGTGGCTAGCAGTAGTGCCTCACAGTACAATCCCAGCGGAGCCTTTCTATGTGCAGTTTGCATGTTCTCCCTGGTCTGTGTGGGTTTTCTCCTGGTACTCTGGCTTCTTTCTGCAACAAAAAACATGCACTAGTGGTCAGGTCAATTGGTCACTCTAAATTGTCAGTAGGTATAAGTATGAGTGGGAATGGTTGTTTGCCTCTATGATGAACTGATGACTCATCCAAGGTGGACCTGCCTTCACCCTAATTCAGCGGAGACAGACTACAGTGCCCTCGCCAACCCTTGCGAGGATTAAGAGGTAGAAAACAAATGAATGAACACTTCAATTTGGGATGTATTGTTATACTTTAATATAATTTAATGAGAGATTTTTTGGAGTATATTATTTTAGTGATGTTCGTCCAAGGGTTAATGCATCACTTTGTGCCTTTTCTGCATAAGTTTAAAAAGGGAAGAAAAACAAGCAAAAATAATTAGGTTAATAATATCTCCTTTTCATTTCCTGTAAATAAATTCACATCCTTTAACTGACCCTTTTCACTTTGATTCCACAGTCCTGAGCAAATAGCACAGCATGCAACACAGTTTCAGTTTATAGCAGAGACCTACAAGTGACGCACACTGAACTGAAGACATGCCATCTATACTGTATATATGGTTTTGATGCCCTTGTTCTGTTATTGTAATTACAGGAATCACAAAAGTGGCATTTCTAAGTTGTTTGTGCTTCTTAAATGGCCTCCTTTGTTGCACATAGAAAAGCCCCAGAAGTTGACAAATAGAAATACTCTGGTTTCTCATTGAGTGCGCTGTTTCGACAACCGACATTGCTTAAGCACTCCATCTGCTTCACATGATTGATTCTTTTTAACAATTCAATTGAAGTATTTGACAGGTTAAAGAAAATCATTTATCATTGCATAATGTGGGCAGGTATATACTGAAATAATCCCTAAAATTGGTTTGTGTAGTATGTGTGCATGCCATTTTAGAATAAAAGAAAGTGGGGGAGAGTAGAAATAAAAGAGGATGAGATAAATGAGAAAAAAAAACAGGTAGGAGAGAGCAGAATGGGGAAAATGCCTGCTGCTTTTTTCATGAGAATTATATAAGCATCTGCAATACACAGTTCAAGTGCCTAACCCCGCAAATACTCCTACAAAATTTCCAATAACATAATTCACACTGTCTAAACTGTTTATAGCTGAGGGCAAAAAAAAATTAGATCCACTTCAAGCTCCTCAAATTCTCCAAAAGACTCTAAAATGATGCCATTTTGAAAGTACTGTAACAATTTGCATCGCCCCGAGGATGGTTCTTCAATAGGTTTTTATAAATTATAGACAATGACTGACACAAGTGCAGCACAGTGACATTTTATTGCTTATTCATATTTCTGTATGAATCACGTCTTTCATTAGCAGGCTCCTAATGCGCATGATGAGGCTGACGGCATTGTTTACCGGTTTTGGAGTAGAGGTAATGTCCCGCTCAGAAGATGCCTTTGAACTTGACAAGCTGTCGACAGTCATTCCCTCCCAAGAATTCACTGTGCTCCTTTCACCCGTTTCAAGCATTTCAAGATCCTGACAGTTAAGAAAAAAACAACATCTGAGGATTTCCAAATAAAGAAATTTATTTCAATTATTGAAAAATTGGTCTAAGTTGTGTAACACTGACAGGCGTTTTTTTTTTCACAAGATGTTAGAAGGAACATTGATTCAATACGTGTGTGATGTGTTACTCCATCTTTGTCTTGTAACTCCTTGATGCATCTCTTTATCTTGATGCATCTTTCACAAAATTTTTGTCTCTTTTGTGTCATTGATGTTGTTTTTTGTTCTTGCATGTTTTATCTTGTTGCATTTACCGAGTATTACAATATTTCATTTTGTGTCATTTACAGTTGTGTCGTTTGTCTTTTTAAATTTTTTTTTCATGTTTTTAGCATTTATAAAAACACTATTATAATAATATGACTAGTTTGCCTTTCACTCTGGACCAACGATCTGTCTTTAAACCTACCACTAGTAATGGTTTGAGCCTAAAATCTAATTTATTCATTATCAACCTGTATACACTAAAAAAAAAATAGTAGAGACATACACTATACGGGCATAAATATTTGGTCACCTGGTCATTACACCACAATGACTGTAATGACTCCTGCAATGACTTTGGAATCCTCATCATATCTAGCTGTTTCAAATTTTTGTCATTAGTACTAAATCAGTCAATAAAAATGAACAAAAGAAAATGAAGAAATACATGAACCCTGAATGAATTTGTTCTGCTTTTCATTTTATGCACACATTCTTAATTATTTTATTCATTTTTGATCATTTTTGTTCATTATGTCTATTACATTGTAGTTATACAGTAGTTAATTATTAATATTGATATTTCCTCTCACTATAAAAGGGAAGAAGAGGGGAAGAAAGGAAAAGGGAAGGAGAAAAAAGAAAAAAAAAACAAAATTGAACTTTTTTCTCTCTTGCCTCTTTTTCCTTCTTGTATACTTTGTTGTAGTGATTATTAATATAAATGTATTTACTTACCTGGTGATATTGAATATTGATACTCGGTATATCAGAGACTATTAATTTATCATCATTATGCATGAGCATGTATAATATACATATACATATATATATATATATATACAGTATGTGTGTGTGTGTGTGTGTGTGTGTGTATAGATTTGTAGGCACATACAGTACCTCTGTACTATTATTTGTCAAATGTCTTTTTTGTTCTAAACTGCAGTGAGATGGCTCAGGAATGGGGGTAGGATTATGCAAAGTGAAAAAAAAAATTATAAGTACTGTACTTTTTTGGGAAAAATCCTGTTAATTTTGTTCACTTTCTTAAAAGGATGCCCACATTTCTCCAGGTTTACTGATCATGTGTCCAAACACTTTAGTCCATACAGTGCTCTGTATTTTTACGGTTTTAATGTACTTTGATGTTTTGTATGTGGGGAAAGTTCTGCAGCTCAAAGGTAAGCTGTTTAATCTGCAGTTCAGCTGTCTTTTAAATACCACTAAGGGTGTTTTCCGAAGCTGGTTCATGCATCCCGAACGGTGGGTGAACATTTCATATCTGACATCCTGAGGGAGCAATTTAGGTGACTGTCCTTGATGAATGTCCACCGGTGTCAGGTAAAGTTCATCTCTTTGCTATCTCACTTATCGTGGTCTTGGTGAGTTGTCACCGGGAGGCGATATCATCGCTCCTATTCAATCCTCCAAGTGTCTCCTGGTCCTGGGGTATTTATGGTTTTATGGACTGTCATGCAGTTGCCAAGTGTCTGTTTTTCTGAGTGAATCCTGCCCAGGAAGCCTACAATGGTTTGCTTTGCAGAATTTACCACCTCCACCCTCTCTATGTGCATTGTGCACTTAGGGAGCATATACAGTACTGTGTGCTGTGTGTTCCTGTACTGCAGAGGTCTAGAATATAAGGCCACATCAAAAATGGCTGTTATATGGTTAATTTGCACTTTCACCTGGTTGTTTCACCTGGTGCTTAAAAGAATGCATTTTATTGATTATTTCACCCTGCATAGTATCAAAAATCAAAACTTTCTCCTGTTGCATCTTCAAGGAGCCATTATTTGCTAAGATGGATCAACACATCTCCTCTGCTGGAAGTTCACCCAGGGGGAGTCATTCTGAAGGACCACTGTCAGAAACTCTTTGTCAAATGTTGTTGCTTCTTCAAACAATTAATTCTTAATAGATTCTCACATGTGTGGAAACAAAAAAATGCCTGGAGATTGCATGGCTATCAACTCCATCTCTATACATGGCAAGAATGCAGAGGTCATGGAATTATTCACTTGCTGTTCCAATACTTTTGGAGGGCACTGTAAGGCCAATTCCTTTATTTTTGCAGTACACTGAAAACATTTGGGTTTGACATAAAATGAATATGAGACAAAATATCAGTATTTCAGCTTCCATTTCCAGATATTTACATCAAAATTGTTTAAAGAACACAGCAGATAGCATCACTTGTAATGAAAACACCAACTTTTTAGGTGAGCAAAAATATAGGAACAAAATGGATTAAAGTGAATAATACTTATTAGTTGCAAACCCTTTACTTGCAATAACTGCATGAAGCCTGCAACCCGTTGACATTACTAAACTTTTACATTCTTCTTTTGTGATGCTTTTCCAGGATTTCACCGCAGTCTCTTTCAGTTGTTTGTTTTGGGGGGTTTCTCTCTTCAGTCTCCTCTTTAGCAGATAAAATGCATGTTCAATAGGGTTTAAGTCTGCAGATTGACTTGTCCAGTCTGAAACCTTCCACTTCTTTCCCCTGATGAACTCCTTGGTTGTCAGGGCAGTGTGTTTTGGGTCATTGTCTTGCTGCATGATGAAGGATGTCCCCATCAGTTTGGTTGCATCCCTCTTCATATTTGTAGACAAAATGTTTCTGTAGACTTCGGACTTCATTTTGCTGCTGCCATAATGTGTTAAATAGTTCTGTGAAGATCAATGACACCATCCTAGAAGAAGCCATGCAAGTCCAAGCCATGACATTACCTCCTCTGTGTTTCACAGATGAACTTGTTTATTTGGGATCATGAGTAGATCCTTTCTTTCTCCACACTTTAGTCTTTCCATCACTTTGTAAAGGTTCATCTATGTCTCATCAGTCCATAAAACTTTGCTCCAGAACTTTTCAGGCTCATCTCTGTACTTTTTTGGCAAATTCCATGTCCTTCCTGTTCTTATTGCTAATGAGCAGTTTGCATCTTCTGGTGTAACCTCTGTACTTTTGTTCCTGAAGTCTTCTGTGAACGGTGGATTGCGATTCCTTCACTCCTGTCCTCTGGTTGTTGGTGGTGAGGGTTTTTCTTCATAGTTCTCACAATGTTTCTATTGTCAGCTACTGATGCTTTCTGTGGTCCACCGGTTCGACATTTGGTGCTCAGTACACCAGTGGTTTCTTTCTTCTCCAAGACATTCCAAATGGTTGTACTGGCTGTGGACAATATTTATGCAATGGCTCTGATTGATTTTCCATCTTCTGTCAGCTTCAAAATTGCTTGCTTTGCTCCCATAGACAGCTCTCTGGTCTTCATGTTAGTTACACCAGGAAAACACACCTATCAGTCACATGGTACAATAATTTTGCTCACTTGAAAAATGGGTTGGTTCAAACAAAAGGTGCTACTTTCTAAGTTGTTTAACCAATTTTGATGTAAATACCTAGGAAAAGAAGCTGAAATACTGATCTTTAGTCTCATATTCATTGTTTGATGCCAAATCCTAATGTTTTCGGTGTACAGCAAAAATAAAGGAATTGGCCTCACTTCACCACATCTTCAGCTACTGGTGTTGTGTAGAACGAGATCATGCTGAGGAGGGCAAGGAAGAGTCATCAACTTAATCTGGGAGGGACAACTACAATTCTAAAGGCACTTAGCTCATTAACCGCCGTATCCTGGTTGTTCTGGATCTGGTGTGCTGGTTGAGGATGGCGCCGCAACCTCAGGTAACATAATGCACAAGCTGTAATGGTGCATGAAGGGATGACCCATTGAGCTGGAGGTGACATGTGGATACAGTAAAGTGCCATGATTGCGGCACATGCTCCATACCTGGTCTAGCCTGACGCTAAAAAGGTTAGTGAGTTTCACAGGAGCTTGACCCAATCAAACTTAGTGTTAAAGTAAAAGCAGATCAGATCTTCAGAGAATAAATAAAGATTTATCTAGGCTAGGATTTTTAAGGTCCTTGGTCCTCTTTTGTCACATGGCCAATGAAATCTGTAGTACGTCATCTCAGTTCATTTTCAATGAGTAAGACTGCCTTCTTCTAAGTGTCACTTTCTACGTGTCAGTGGGTCCCTTCCTCCTGGCCTTCAGCTTTTATTTAAAAGAGCAGAAAGAGAGGGTTAATCAAGAGAAACTGTTTCAATGCCTGGTTGCATTCAATCCATTCAATTTGAAATCCTAGCTCTTGTGGGATCAATGCACTTGCAAATACCCTGTAGGCCTTGTTCGCAGGAAAGTCTCTATTTGAATGTCAGATGGGTTACTTGTCAGAGCAGAACCAGAAGGTCAGGGTACCTGCTGCTAAAGAGAGCAGATGATCTTGATACATAATATGTCCAGTTCTGAAGAAGAGTCACGGCTTCCCCGCTGAATCCCAGGTTCTTCAAAGACTAACCAGGACGACACACTGTGAATCTCTTATTACCTTTGTGGGAGTAAAAGAGGCAATAAATGAGACTGTGATATTGCTAGATGGTGTACTCACATAGATAAAACTGAAGGCTCATAATAGCCTAGCCAAACACTGCTTGAAAAATGTTTAGCTATTCCAGATACTCAAGAGAACAAGCCAATCAGAAACTGCAAAGCCCTAGCCCCCAGGTCCTATCCACAACACTGATTAATTACACTATGTTGTGAATACAGTGGAAGAAACACATGTGTTCACCAGAGACACCCGTCAAATACGACAGAAATTAACTGAAAGTATGCTTTCAGGTCTGGGTCATCCTCCTGAACAGTAAAAAGAATGTTAATGTTGATAAATAACGTCATGCAGCATGTGTGTTATTTGTGTTATTTATTCCACCATCACCCTCACGAGGGTATTGTAATCTGCTCCATCTGTGTACAGCTGTTTGTCTCTATGTTGGTCTGTATTTTGAAATTTTCCTCAACGTATACATCTCATGGCTATCTTGACATTCACTGCTCTTAATGTTTGAGAAATATAGTGGAGTAGCTTAGCTCAGAAACAGGAAGGAACTGTGCACTTTGCTATAAAAACATGAAACTTGGTACAGTTGTAGTCAAAGTCATTGTGAAAATAACTGGATATAGAGCCATCCTGAATTTTCAACATGACAGCGATTTTCAAAAAATGACTGCCAGCAACAACAGTTTTCTTGATGGATGGATATAATTTAATGTTGGGACCTAATTAGTTACATTTATTTACTATACCATTGTAAATTGCTTTTACCCACTCTAATCTTTCTGTTTCAAATTCTGCATCTAGAACAATCTAAAATTCTACACTGAGATCGTCCAAAGCGGACCAGTCCACCCCTCAGTTGAAAACTGGCAGCCACCTTGAATTTTCCATGATGGCGCAGTGGTGGATGGGGAGGGATAAGCAAATCATAATGTTAAAGGGTAAATGAATTTAATTAATTATGTCCTCAATATCAATTTATATCCATCACCCATGGTAAATATAAAAAAGGGATTCCATCAAATTCTTCCAGAGATAAAATTCGCATTGGCACTGTGCTTTAGTGGTTGCAGGAATGTATTTCGGTCAATCTGAAGGGCATACTGCATGTGTAAGCACCTGTAAGGCTACAGGTAAACAGATGTTCCAGGTCCGTTATTATGTTTGATTTGAGATGTTCATGACTCTTTGATACAACATGAAGCTGTTCAGTCACTTCTGATGTCTGCAAGGAAAGCTATTATGGTGAAGTGGTTTGGAAATGATACTTTATGGTTGTTTGGTAAGAATAGAATATTAAGACAATGGAAGGATTTTTGTTTTGCTGCAGAAATGGGTCAAACCATCAGAAGCTCTGGGTTCAACTTGTAATTTGGACTGAAGTGGGCTTAAATGAGGTTACATGAATGAGCTGGAAGATTGAACCCAGGGAGATATTATTGTTGTTATATTTTTATTTTGTTTTTACCACTATGTACATTAAGTGACATGGTGGTGCAGTAGGTAGCACTCGTGCCTCACAGCTAGAAGTGTTCAATCAGCAGCGGGGCCTTTCTGTGTGGAGTTTGCATGTTCTCCCCATGTCTGTGTGAATCCAGCTTCCTCCCACAACCAAAAACATGCACTAGGTTAAATGGTCACTCTAAATTCCCCCTAGGTATGAATGGTTGTCTGTCTCTATATGTGCCTCTGGTCAGTAAATGAAAAAAGGTTCTCAACTGACTTACCTCGTTAAATAAAGGTAAAATAAAAAAGCACTGTGCTTTACTTTGTCCACTGTGGATCAGCCTTTTGTTACACTGTAAAAAAAATCATTAAAAACAACTGAAAACAGATAATAAGGGCTCACCATGCAGCAGTATGTGAAAACGATCCAGGAACGATGCTATCTTCTCTGGGCCAAAGCTCATTAGGCATTCATTTGACTAGAGAACAGTTTTCCATTTTGCCTCAGACCACTTTAAACGATTTTTGGGCCAGAGAAATGGTAGCATTTCTGGATCATGTTCACACATGGCCTATTCTTTGCATGATACAACTTTGACTTGCATTTATGTATTGTAGTTAAGTGTGTTCACAGACAGTAATGTTGTGCAATGCAATCACCGGCAAATGTGTGCTAAGGTCATCATCCAATATAATCTGGCACTTTATAATCCTGTGCAGTACCTTCTAATGAGGTCCCAAAACTCTTGACCTTGTATGTGTGTTATGGTCCACTGTATGTTGTTTGCATGTTTTCTGTTTGTTGTTTGATCAGCACCAACCTGCAAGTGGAGCTGGAGATGGAATTTAGCCACCTGGCTATAATCTCACATATTTACATGTAAATGTTCATTAATACTGTATGCATGGCCCCACTTCTAAAAATAAAGAAATCATGCAAATAAATGTCAGAAGTTTATCATCATACATTGTATTTTGTTTCATGAAAACAAAAACATTATACCACCAAAATAAAACTGTAGTAAAATAGTGAATTTGTCCCTGTTGATTTTTTCCCCCCAAACATTTCTCACAAGAATTAAGTGCAATGATTATGTCTGTTCTTATAATTCTGTTTTTTTGGGAGCTTTCCAGTTTGGCTATATCAATCCAACACCAGTAACACTTCAGTCAACCACACTGATTAACTCTGAAGCCCCTGTTCATGAAAACAGGGCAAAGGATGTGAAGGCAGAGTACTAAATACATCCAGCCAAAACTGGTATACTGCTGGGAAAAACAATTAATTTCATTCCATTTCATGTTTGGAAGTTCAAACCTCAATGGCATAATGTAATATCTAAGGAAACTACTGCACAGAATCCATATTACAACTAAGGTCCTATTGCCAAAATCTCTAGAGATTCTGGACTCATTACTGCGTCGATCAACAATCTGACTAGATGTCATAGAAAACGCAGAGGATTTGTGAGCTAATTGTGGTAATTTGAAATATCTAGTCAGAGGATTATGACTGAGACTGAAATTATTACATATGCAGTGCCTTAGCTCTAAATATATTGCATAGTTTCTATTGCCGCCTAGCTTGTAATTTTACAAAAGTGCACCTTTGGAAACAAGTCCCAAATTATCTTTAATTCTTTTGAGTGTCAGTTTGATTATGCTACCCTATTGCCAACTTTGATTCTAGGTTAAACCAGACAGAGATGTAGTTTATTCCAAACACCCTTGGAATGAGAGAAAGCACGATTTGACCTTAAAATACATCCTGTTTTCTGCAACAAAATATCAAGGGGAAGCCTCCTTTTCCCATCACCCCAATGGTCAGATAACACTATCAGCCAGTGCCTTAACTTTGCACCTTATATAATTGAACATTTCTAAATGGCTTTCAGCAGAGCCTACACACAAAGATCACACAAACAAACAGAGTGAAAACATACGGGCCAACTCTTAAGGAACAGGAAAGCAGCACATTCAAAAGAGCTTATGGGAGCATAAAGACAATAGAAGTTTTAAAATCCATGCCATTTCTGTTTTTATTGAGCAACAAATGACTAACAAAAGTCACCACGGATGTACTTCCAAAAGATAATACGCAGCCTCAAGTTTTATTTTTTCTTAATTAGCCTAATTGTATTACATTTTAATGATGCATGAATGTTTTAATATGACGAACAACAACATCAGCATCATCGTGTTACCCTAATAATTGCTTTAGGCGTCACACTTCTTTTCTGATGCATTTTAAAAAGTTACTATGGAGCCATCTTATCATTGGAGTGCAGCAGGCAGACAATATTACAGATGTAGCAATAATTAAATCATGACTCTCGAACTAGAACCATCACAGAAATTAGCCATGTCTATTCCATATTGTTGAGGCAGCCAAGTCATAAGCTTACAAATGAGATCAGCTGTTCTCGGCTGCTGATGCCAAAAGGAGTGGACCTCCAACATATCTGCTAGAGGGCACGTTGCGTCATCCAGTTATGAGCTATTGTCTTCATTCCTGAGGCAGAGGGCGGGGTGGCGACATGGAGGGGGCAATCATTTAGCTGCCCCAGCTGGGGACAGTGTTGCACATGCATTAGAAACCATGCTTTCAATTGCCTGTGTCAACTGTGATATGTTTTGACCATATTGAAATTCAGCTTTGCCCACAGAGCAGCTATTTGTTTTTGCTCGAGAGGATGGATCGTTATTCAGGCTTGGTCGGACTTTATTATTCTGCATAGTAATGACAGAACAGACTCTGTTTGGGATTTTTTGAACCATGCATCACTCTTAACATATTCCTACCTAGGTTAAAAAATGTTTTGACAGTGTTGTACTGTCCTGAATATAAATCCACAATGTTACTTAAACACAAGAGCATGCCATTGTAGGACCATAACTAAGAAATGCTTGGTTTTGAAAATATTAATTAAAAATGTAGCAACATTAAAATTTAGACACTATGGGCAGTACATATTTTATGTTTTGTCCAGCCAAGATAAGTTCATTTGCAAATATACATCCATTCTTCACATTCAGGGAGCAGCTCATTCAAGAAAAACTAGGACAGGGCAATTTTGGATTAGTAATCAACAAAACAAAAGCAGCATCCAGGAAAGGTTCTTCAAGTGGTAAACATGCAAGGATGGCCAGCTTATGAATAAATGTATGAGAAAAATGAGTGAAAACAAGGAAATGTTGGAAGGGATTAGATAACAGAATATTTCAGCCTCTAAGCAGAACACAGAAATATCTGGTCTGTCACATGGCACCAGATCAATACGTGTTATTAATCCACAGCTGATGGAACTGCATAGGCTCAGGATTACTGTGAAAAAGTCCTACAATAGTAAGTCACAAATAGCCACCTCAAACTTTACTGTGCCAAAATGTTCACTGTTCCCAAAAGCATCAGGAACATGTCTGGGCTTGGAGGTGTCCAGACCATCACTCAGTAAAAACACAGATTGTTTACAAGTCTTTCTGTGAAAAGTGGAGACTTTTTATATCAGGTGTGAATGGAGGTAAAATGTCTGCTGTGAAGACAGTCTACTCATAAGAGTAATGGATGCCTTGGCAGAGGTTTTTGCTCTCTGAGTGGAGTCTAGTTTCAACAGAAAAAAAAATGCATATAATTCTTGACCTGATTATACACTACACATAAATACTGAAGACATCCAAACTGTGAGAGAACACATGGAATTATGTAGTAAACAAAAAAGTGTTACACAAATCAGAACATGGTTTAAAATCTAAATTGTCCAAAGTAGCCACATTTAGGGCCAGATCCACAAAGATTGCACTGCACCTATTCACTGCATCGGCAATTGTGCTGCTTTAGCGTAGGCGGTCTGCTCCTTTTTTGCAACCAATTCCCTAAAGATCGGTCGCAAATTATATGCAAAAGCAAGAAATGCTCAGAAACCTGCCATCTTTCACCCATTTATAAATCACTGCTGGAGTCAATGCCTAGCCAAGCTGCAGCACATTTCCTGGGCCACTCACACACCCCCCTCTGTCCCCACCCACAG
>JAQQAE010013715.1:0-12646 GCA_029823295.1 Pseudamia nigra | reverse complement strand
GAACCAGCGGCTCAGGGTAGGCGGCCATCTACCTCGACCGGTTGGGGTTAGTGGACAGAGGAGAGACAAAAGAAAAGAGATCAGATGAAGAGTAAAAGATGAAAAGGATACAAAAGATATGATAACTTAAAACATCATACAAACAGACCAAAGTATTCAGATGCAGTTGGCAATAAAAGAAAATGACACGAACGATGCACCAGCCCAAAATGGAAGGAAAAGGTTATGCAGAAGGTGAAACCCAAAATATCCACAATGTACAAAAAAGTAAACCAAAAATGAATAAAATGAGAAGAAATGAACAAAACAATCCTCAAAATGAGTAAAAATGAACAAAACTAAGAAGAAAATGAGAAGAAATGAACAAAACTATCAAGAAAATGAGAATAAATGAACAAAACTATCAAGAAAATGATTAAAAATGAACAAAACAATCAAGAAAATGAGAAGAAATGAACAAAACTATCAAGAAAATACTAAAGAAAACAAGTATAACAAAAGAGAAAAGAAAATCAACAAAAACTAACAAAAGAATAAAGAAAATAAACCAAACAAGCAAAGAAACAACAATTACAATGAAAAGAAAACAAGCAACTAAATGAACAAACAGAACAAAAAAGAAGCAGAAGGATGCACAAAATGTATAAAAAAGTGAATAAAATAACCCCAGGAATGAACAAAATAGAACAAAATATCCAAGACATACAAAGAATTGAGACAATGATCCAAAAATGGAAATAAAAATCAGGAAGATGATAAATCCACAAAATGTGTAAAAATAAACAAAGAAGCAACAAAATGAAAAAAGGGAGCAAAATAATCTACAAAATGAACAAAATAAGGGAAAAAAACAAAGAATAACAACTGACAAAACAAGAAATGATCCACAAAATGAGAAAAAATCAACAAAATGAACAAAAACTACCAAAATAATCAAGAAAACAAACAAAAGAGGCAACAAAACAACAATTAAAATGAAAAAAGAAGCAACTAAATGAACAAATTTAACAAAAAAAAGGAACAGAAGGAAAAAAATGAAAGAAAATAACTCCGGAAATGAACAAAATGAACGAAAATGAACATAATATGACATACAGTGTAATGTCAAAAGACATGGTAAACAGATACCAAAAAAGCAATAAAGAACATGTACTTTTTCACACACAACTGCATTTGATTTATTATGATTTAATGTCATTAAAGCCGGTGTCGCTGATTTAGATGAAGAACCAAACTAAAAAAAAAAAGACCAGAATAATGACGAAAAAGACAAAAGTAACCGGTGAAATTCCACATCCTCCGTTTGGAAAAGACACGTCGACGGCATGGAGCACATGTTCCCATCGTTCTGGACCAGCGAAAACATTCCTGAAATTGCAATTAACACCTTCTAGTGTTTACGTTAGTGAGCGGCACGTGTTTTTCCAGGGCCGTCGCTGAAAAGCGCTGGGTCAGCCGCTCGGGAGCCGAGGGCGCCCGGCAACGGGAAACATTGGGCTCCTCGGAGACACGGGGCTGCTTATGTTTCCTTCAACTCGCAGCGGTGAGGTAACAGGAGGAGGAAGAAGCACAGTCACAAGTCTGTGCTGGGCATCCTCTTCACTACACGCGTTTGTTTTTGTGGTTTCAGAATGTGGATACGGTGTCAACGCCACAAGGGACGTCAGTGCATTAGATTAGAGCAGATATGCTCTTATTTTGAAGGGCCGTCCTCTACCTTATTCATTTTATTCATCCATCCATCATCTTCTATTTATCCTGGTCAGGGCCTCAAATTCATTTTAATTCGAGAAGAAGCTGTACAAACACTGTTACATGGACAAACTCCAATTCCAGTGAAGTTGGGACGTGATTCGTAAATCCTTTTCAACCTATATTCAGTTCAATACACTGCAAAGATATTTAATGTTCAAACTGATCAACTTTGTTGTGTTTTTGCACATATTCACTCATTTTGAATTTGATGCCTGCAGCACATTCCAGAAGAGTTGGGACACGGTCAACAATAGACCGGGGAAGTTCAGGAATGATCCAAAAACACCTGTTTGGAGGATTCCACAGGTGACACAGGTGGGTGTCATGATTGGTATAAAAGGAGAATCACAGAAAGGCTCAGTCGTTCACAAGGATGTGGTGAGATTCAACACTTTATGAACAACTGTGTGAACAAATAGTTCAACAGTTTAAGAACAATGTTGATCAATGTACAATTACAATGAGCTTATGGTTTTTATCATCTACATCCGTAATATCATCAAAAGATTCAGAGAATCTGAAGAAATTTCTGCAAGTAAGAAAACCAACATCAAATGTCTGTGACCTTCAACCCCTCAGGTCACACTGCATTAAAAACCCACATCATTATGTAAAGGATATGACCACGTGGGCTCAGGAACACTTCAGAAAACCGCTGCCAGTAACGTTCAAACTCTACCATGTAAAGTGAAAGACATTTATCAACAACACCCAGAAACGACCCGAGCTCATCTGAGATGAACTGATGCAAAGTGTTCTGACCAGTCCACATTTACTATTGTTTGTGGAAATCATGGACGTCGTGTCCTCCGGGATAAAGAGGAAAAGGACCGTCCAGATTGTTATCAGTGCAAAGGTCAAAAGCAGCATCTGTGATGGTATGGGGGGGTTAGTGCCCCCTGGGTGACTTGGACATGTGTGAAGGCAACATTAATGTTGAAAAGTACAGAGATCACAGCAGCATGGCTTGGCGGGAGCTGAGTCCTGGTGCTGAACTAGCCTGCCTACCATCCAGACCTTTGAACAGAATACATCATGAAACAAAAAAAATCTGTCAACGAAGGCCTGGGACTGTTGAGCAGCTAGAATCCTTCATCAGCCAAGAATGGGACAATATTCCTCTCCTAAAACTCCGGCAACTGTCCTCCTCACTTCCAGACATTTACAGGCAGTTGTTAAAAGAAGCAGGGATGCTACACAATGAACATCAACCTGTTCCAACTTTTCTGAGCTGTGTTTCTGCCATCAAAATCGAAAAGAGCCAAAATTTTCCACAAGATGGTAACATCTGACATATTGTTAATGTTCTATTGGAAATAAAACATTAGTAGGACTACAACGGTGATGCGATTACCATCCCAGACTAAAACTCATCAAACTGACTCAAATCAAAATCACAGCACTGGCCACATTAATCACAATATGACACACAGAGCTCAGTGAAAACAGAGCAGCTGTCATGGAAGGCTCTGATTCACTCCTTCAGCTCATACAGACACTCTCTGCCCATCTAATATTTATACAGGCCTGCTGCAGCCCACACTTCTGTGAAAACATCCCATAATGCATGCGCTTCAATTACGCACTCTGCAGCTGCTTTTCAAGCCAAATATGAACATGTACTGGATCATGACGGCGCGCTCTTATTCCTAGTCCGGCACAGAGATGGATTTTTGAAGACGCGCGTCGTCAGTGTTTTCCTCCGAGATGCCCGGTCTTTATTCCCACTTTCCTGTCAGACGCTTTGGTCGTTTCTCGGCACGACAGCTGAACCTCTGACAGATTCTAGCTACAAACACAAACCCTGACAAATAATACAGATACGAGTAGGGCTGAATGATAAATTAATGCTTATTATTATTACTGAGATGTACACAAGGAGTCAAAAGATTGGATGCACCTTCCAGCTCAGTGTTCTTTATTTTTTTACTATTTTCAGTTAAGACTGGAAACCATCAAGGAGGTTATGTTTTCATCAGCGTTGATTTCGCTATTTGTTTGCCAGAAAGTTATGAGCAGATTTGGATGAAATGTTTAGGATAGGTCAGAAATGGCACAAGAACCAATGGATTAGACTGTGGTAGTGATCTGTATCATCGTCTGGATCCAGATGATTATAAAGGAGGCTTCACCATGCTGAGATGTCCTTGTAACGCCAGACAATTTAGCCAAAAAACACAGGATAACACCATCATAGATTCTATCAAACCACAAAGTTTGATCCAGATATGGACAATATTCTGGATATAGTGATGCAGAATAATGAAGGCTTGAGGAAAAATATCTTGTGTAAGGTTGTAGTAAATAAAGCCCTAGACATGAAACTGATACCAGATTGTAGTGAAAGTCTGCTGATTTAGTAATGTGTCCACGGATTTGACGCATCTTCAACATTTACAAAGCTAGATCCAGAGTATTATTTACGATGAATAACTATTGAACTAAAAATCAAATAAATCAAAAAACAAACACTAAACTTTATTTCTTTCAAAGTAGTATGAGGAGGACCTGAGATGCCTTGGTGGAGGTCTGCGCTTGGAGTGCTTTCTTGTTTATTATTTAATGATATGAAAATGCTGAATGTGAGAACACTTCTGACCCCATCACCCAGCAATGTATGTTAAATTCCCTCCTGGTGTGGTCAGTCTGATTCAACATCCAGAAGCTGTGAAAACGGCCACTCGTAGCAGTATGTCACGGCTCCCCCAGTGCTGCTTAAAATTCAGCCGTCGAGTTCTTCGCTTCTATTTCCGACGCATAGTGCTCAGCAGCTCCCACTCATCTCCTCTCTCCTCTTCAAATGTTGTCTTTACGTCTCTTTCCCTCTGTTCCCCTGGTGAGCTTTTCAACCTCTAATATTTGTCTAAACACACTTCCATTCTCTCTCATCCTTTCTGTTATCTTCTCCGTCTATCCTCATTTGTAAAGGCACTTCCTTGTTCGGCTTTTCAGCCCTTTCACGTCTGTTTTAAGTCCTTTGTCTCTGTCATTGTTTTGGCCTGTGATTTAGTAAATGTCAAGACTTGTCAAATTTCTCCCGGTCTTCTCCTCAGCAAACTACATTTAAGGCTTTTTAAGACCCTTTTAATAGTGCTTTGGATGAAATTTAAGATCAAACAATGGAAACATACACAAAAAGTGACAGCATCTGGGTTTACAAAGAATAGTCTGCAAGGCGTGTGGTTTCTTCAGTTCACAAAATGAAGAACCTCCTGGATAGGTAGCCAAACGTCTTCAAACCAAATTTCCAGTCCAGTCGACAGAAGGAAAACCACACGCCTTGGACACTGGATGACTGAGAATCTTCACAGACAGAGAATAGTCTGAAAAAATCCAGTGAGCAACAGTTCTAGTACCCAGTGACCTTGTTGATGCCAGAGGTCAAAGGAGAATGGTCAGACTGGTTGGAGCTGAAGGACAGACAACAGGAACTCAAATGACCACTGGTTACGACTGAGTGATGTAGAAGAGCATCTGTGGATGAACAACATGCCAAACCTCGAAGTAGATGGACGACAGCAGCAGAAGATCAGTAAAAGTGGTCAATGGAAGGCTGGAAAAATGTTTTGTCTCGTGAGTCTCAATGTGAATCTCAGACATTTGGATGTTATGGTAATGACTGACAGGAGTGACATAAAGCATGGATCCATCCTGCCTTGTACAAATCTACTCTTCATTCTGCCAGTGGGGGCGGGGGGGGGTAAACACTTAACCCACAACTGCAGTCGAGTGTATCTCAGGTAAAACTAAACCCATATTGAATAAATAGAAGATATGAAGGTCCAACTCACCGACCCCACTGGACAGACTAGTTACCATAGCAACATGTAATCAAACCCCAGCACGACAGTGATTTGTCAGATTATTTGCCGTAATATCTGAATAACGAAGCAATAAGTTAAAGATGGACCAGATCACTTACTAGGGGGTCCAAAAAAATGTCTGAAACCATAATGGCTCAAAAAAATTTTCGCTTAGTATTTTCAGAGGGAAATCCAAAGTACTTCCGCACTAGAGGACAGAGCAGTCTGAACTCAACACTGTCCGCTGGTGGATGTGTTGCCTACATGCACACCCAAGTAAAGTACACATTGGAGTATAAACCCAGCGATGTTTGATAACATTTAATACGCAACACACTTAGCCGACAGCATAAATGGGCCTTTACAGAAACATAAAAAAAATTATTTTGGTACGTAATTGTTAAATGGCCAAGTTAACAGTAGCCTGAAACTGGCAGACCCAGAGTTAAATCTGTGCTCAACATCTCTCACTTACAGTACATCTGCATTATTCCATTTTACTTGCTATTTTCATGCCACAAAATGTGAGGTTTTTACTTTCAAACTCTGGGTCTGACTAAAAATGTAAAACCCATCCAATCAGGAGTTAAGAAGATTTGAGACTTTTTAAGGACCTGCAGTCACCTGGACACTGGAGTCATTTTTCAAAAAGATCTTTAATGGCTTGAAGACAGAAAATATCTGTCAATAAACCTCAGACTAAGATTTCATGTTAACCTGTGACTCAAGCATAAAAAAGTCAGTATAAAGTAACATAATATGTCCACAAATCGGAGCAACTTGATCCTTTTTAGTCTCTAAATGTACATTCAAACATGGACTGTGAAAGCCAGCATACATATTGTACAAAAAGGAACAAAAATGATGTAAATAAAAACTGAAATCCTAAACAAAATGAAGCAAATCAACAAAAATGACCACAAAACTGGACAAACAATTCCACAAAAAGAGATTTTAGGGGAAAAAAATAAAGAAAATGAACCAAATAATCAATAAAATGAATTTAAAAAAAAAGAAAAAAAATGAACAAAATAATAATAAAAATGAGGAAAAATAAACATATTTCATCCATCTGTTACCATGTCTGAAACCATTTCCAGCCTCGTTTTCCACAAACACGGCTCGTACTCACCATCGTGGTTGGGGTTTCCCAGCGTCCACGGCTCATCCGAGTCAAAGTGCGTGTCGCCTCCTATTCCCGGCCCGGGGAAGTAGGCGTGGGCCAGGAAGCCGCCCTCGCCGTCGAAGGGCGAGCTGTCACCGTGGAAACCTGAGGCAAAGATGATGGTGATGTCCACATCTTTCTTGGTCCTTTCCAGCTCGCTGTAGGGCACCGCCTCGAAACGCAGCGGCGTCACGTTCTGCCAGACGTCAAAGGCTCGTCGAATGGCATCGTGGGTCTCCTCGGCGCCCACCTTGGGGGTCACGTTCTTTATGCTGCAGGAAGAACCGAGAAAGAGGGGGAAAATAAACAAAAGTGGACACGAGAACTCTCTCAGGCAATGATCCGGTAAACCTCAGACTGAGATTTTATATTAACTTTTATTCTGTGTACATTCAAAGATGTACTGTGAAAGCCAGCGTACAAACTAGACAAAAATTATGAAAATAATGCACCAAATTACATATTTTTTAAGATAAAAGAACTCAAATTATTAAGAAGAATTACACAATAAAGGAAATGGAGCAAATCAACAAAACTGACCAAAAATTAACAAATAATTCCAAAAAAAGAGCAATAAATGAGAAAAAACAAAATAAAATGAAGAAAATAATTTGTAAATATAAAAAATGTGATTTTATACAAAGTAAAAATATCAAATATGAAAACATAAATTTGGTTTATTTTTGACCAAATAGGAATAAAATGAATGTAGCAAAATGAACAAAAAAATCTAAAAGAAAAAATGAACAAAAATAGACTAAATAAGCCGCAAGAACAATAATTTTTTTTTAAAATAAGAAAATGAACAGAAAAGATAATAAAAGGCAGCAGGTATAAAAATGGGCAAAAATTGAACAAAACAATAATAAAAATTAATCAAAATAAGAAAAATCAACAAAAACCGACAAACATTGAATAAATAACTAAGAAAATGGACATAAATGAAGAGAAATTAATTAATTAATTTACAGCAATGAACAAAAGCCAGAAAAGATACAATATAATCAATTAAATTAACAAAATAATCCAAAAATCCAGGAAAAAAAAATCACAAAATAGCCAACAAAATGAATTGTAGCGAACAGCAATAAACATATAACTCAATAAAAATAACTCATGAAAATAAAAAATGATGGTCATAATAACTGAGAAAATAAACTACTGTACAATGATATAAATAAATGAGAAACTGACCCAAATAATGCAGAAAATTAAAAAGAATGATCAAGACAAGATAGAAAATGAACATTGAACAATATAATTGAGTAAAGAACCAAAGAACCCAAACAATGAGCAAAAATGAACTTTAATAAAAAAAAAATTTTTTAAATAAAAAAAAGATCAATATTTGCCAGAAAATAAACAATGAAAACAAAATGACAATGACCAGCACTGGATAAATAATTGAAAATAAGAACAAAGAAATGCACAATACGAACAAAAAATATCAAAATACTGCGGAACATGACCACCGGGGATGAAAATAAATGAATAAATGACCAAAACAATCCAAAAGATGAAGAAAAATGAACAAAAAGTCCACAAAATGATTAAATAAATGAGTAACTGACAAAAGCTATCCAGAAAATGAGCAAAAACAAATAAATACTGAACAAATTGGCAGCTTGTGTACAAAAAGTTTCCATGAGGGCAGTTGTGGGACGTTAGATCCATAAGGTCAGATAGATACGACTTCTGCCAACACAGCTGTGTGAAAAAGGACATCGCTGCTGGACGTTAATAATCTAAAAACCCCAAATAAAATGCTTTCTCCGTCAGCGGTGAGGACCTGCCGCTCATCCCGTTCACCCACTGGGAGCTAAATGGAGCGATGTGAGGGTAAAAACAGCTGAGAGGACCCCCCGCCGACGCCGATTCCTGCAGGTGTGAAACAGGACAGGACCGTTTCCTGCCTCTGGAATTTATTTTTCCAATTAAGGATTATCAACAGGCCGGTGCCTGCTGAGAGCCTTGGCCTGGTTTGAGCCATCGCGAGAGCCTTGCTCTGCAAAATACTCCACTGTTGCGCTCATGTAAAGCTGATGTTCACTTCAAGGACAGAACCAAAACGATCAGTCCATATCGGTAGGTGTCACAATAAATGACAACTGAGTCAGGTTTAAAGGCCAACTTTTGGTGTTGTGTGAAAGTTGGAGAAACCAGATGGTTGTGACAGAGTATAAAACATTTAGTGAAAGATGCAAAAAGGTGAAAACAGCCAGCAAAAAATGACAATAAAGACAAAAATAAAACCCAAAAATGAATGAAAATGCATAAAACAATCGAAAAATTAACAAAAATGACAAAAATAAATCACCAAATGAAAAAGAATCATAAACACAAGCCAGAAAATGAACAAGGATTATAACTGAGTAAATGAACAAAAAAAAACCCAAAAATGAACATAAAATGAGGAAGAATCAAAAAATAAACAAGGAACCATAAACAATGCAGAAAATGAAAAAAAAAAAACGATGAGCATCACAATAAATGTCAAATTGTTAAGTGAGTCTGGTATAAAGGCTAAGATTTGGTGCTGAGTGAAAGTCAGAGAAACCAGACGGGTGTTATTCAGTTGAAAAATGATCAAAAGAACCCAGAAAATGAAAAAGAATGACAAAAATAAATAAGTAACTGACCAAAAAAATTCAAAAAATGAACAAAAATGAACAAAATAATCCACAAAATGAAAAAGAATTATCAACATAAGCAAAAAAATAAACAACAATTAACAACAGAATTGAGTAAATGGACAAATGACAAAAATGATCAATATAATCCACAAAAAAATTATACTTAACAGAAATTAACAAAGCAATTGTAAAGAAAATTAACACTGGGAACGAACACAGGACCCTCTAGCTGTGAGGCACAAGTGCTATATAACCCACAAGCAATATAACCCACAAAATAAAAAAGAAGACCAAAATACCCCACAACATGAACACCATCGATCAAAACAAATGAATAAGTGACCGAAATAATCCAGAAAATAGAAAAAAATTGATCAGCATCACAATAAATGTCAAATTATTGAGTGAGTCTGGTTTAAAGGCCAAGACTTGGTGCTGAGTAAAAGTCAGAGAAACCAGATGGTTGTTTTTCAGTTGAAAAAGGTTAGTGAAAGATGCAAAAAGATAAAAACAACACACAAAAAATGGCAATGAAGGCAAAAATAAAACTGAAAAAGAACAAAAACTGACCAAAATAATGTACTGTAATCCACGTAATGAAAAAGAATGATAAATATAAGCCAGAAAATTAACAACGAGCAATATAATAGAGTAAATGAACAAACAAAGCCAAAAATTTATATAAATGAAAAAAACAATGTACAAAATGAACAAAAACGATCAATATAATCCACAAAATGAATTATACTGAACAGATATGAACAAATACTTATTTTTTTGTTTTACTGTGTGTATATTTACTGAAGTTTGTTGTTGCAGGGCTGAAAACTGCAGAAAATGAACACAAACAACGCTGATTTGGTTGAAGAGGCTCCACAGTTGACAGGAAATGAGATAAATATGAAGTAAAGAGTTTTACAGTGTAAACCATGCACAGAGAAAACACCAAGCCACTTTGTTTTTTATCACTTTTATCCCGCTCTGCGTTGTTTCTAAGTCTCTTCTTTTTGCACTGTGGTGTTTACTCGCCGTCAGCTCGTCTTCTTTGTTGGGTTTTTCATTTGGAGTCAGCGTTCGGCTGTCAGGTCGTCATCTGCCGCAGCACCGGTAAATATTATCACAGCGTTGTTTCTCTTTCAGATTTCCTCATCTTGGCGTTCCACTGCGGAACGTTACACACTCAACATTTACACTGGTTCTGGAATTACTTCATCAAACTGTGCACATATACAATGGATCTGCAGAACCATACCACACTGCAGTGCAAAAGTATGCATCTTAATTCTTTTATTATGCTGTTTACATGATCACTTCCAAAGTCTGATAACTCCAGAAATCTGTTTGTGATGGGATTTTTAGTGTGCATTTGAATGGATATCTCTATGTGAGATATCCCGAAGATATCCCAAAGGTTACACTGACTGTGTAACCTTTCGGTACAACAGTTGCTGGTGCTTTCAGACAGACACAGTTCTGGTTCTGTGTTTGGCTCTGTTCTGGGGTCTCAGAACCTTGGTGCTTTCCAGCGAACCAGCCGAAGTTCACAACAGTTTAAGTGGAATTCTGAGGATGTTACGAAGTGTTACTCGGGGAGAAATACTGTAAAATTCAGGTTATAAGCCAATACTTTTTACCCTGTGGGTTGGACCGCGCGGCTTAAAAGCTGCTTGTTAATCGGCATGTAGCGCTGCCTGACATAACACATCGTAGGGCCCAAGGTGTGAGCTGCGCATGCATGTGGCACTCGCCCAGACGAGACCATTGTTGCATACATAGGGGGGGGCTTGGCATCAATGAATCCATGGTGACAAGGCTGTTATGGGGTTTCCCCCATTGCCCCTTTTCCACAGCATCTCTCTGTCCTCCTCTGCATCCTGCATCGACCACTGGCTCAAATGCTGTTGCAGGTTCATCACATGAACTCTCATATATATCTCCAGGACTTTCACACAGATTGTACAGATCAGCATGTCAGCATCATAAGATTCACCAGCTGGATGCCACAGTCATTCCTTTTAGAAGGCAATGCCACCTTCCCTTCAGCCTGCCTGTCTTCACCTCCTCTCATCTTTGGCTTCATACTGTATGACTTCACAAAGTCTCCTGTACTTTTCCTCTGTTTTTCTTCTCTGGCTCTTCTCTGGTAACTTTTCTTTGATTAAAAGCCACATACAGAGCAGCAAGTACATCATCGCCTCAATGTCCTCCATTGTTATATTTTGTTTGCGTTACACACAAATGCCGACAGGAGTGTTCCGGGACGCGACTCCGCCTACACAGGTAGTACTCACTTGCAATGGAAAACGAACTAAACTGAGCCAAGGTGAGTAGAACTGAGAGAGTCGAGCCGAATAGGTACCTGTGGAAAAGGGGCATATGTGTGTCTGGTGGTGGCGCCCTCCAGGTGGGCGTGTTGCGCACACACAGCCCTCAGCTCGTCACACAAGGAAACGCTGCATGCTATGACGTCTGGTTAAAACTACTGCAGCTACATACAATTGTGGTTTTACTGGAACAAACAACGGCAGTGTGAAGAACTGACTTAATGCAAAAAGATGACAAACTTTCAGAGGTATGAAAAGCAGATGGTCCAACTTGTTCTTGAAGACAGGGTGAACACACAGAGAGCAGAAGAACGAGGTGTTTCCACCGTGCAGATCCGAATGAAAGCAAACACAATCACCACCGAAAAGAAGATAGAAGACTTTAGAGAGACCATCTTGGTCAAAGATTTATGAGACGAAAAGCCTTGTCTGTCAGGGCACGGACGACCCCTGACAGACAGCAAATCCCCCTGACTACAAGGAAAAAATTACAAACTTTGGCAAATTCTCTCATGGGACCAGACAACATCATGAATATGGATGAAGTACCTTTGACGTTTGACCTGCCTCTCACTAGGACTGTTAATAAGAAAGGTGAATCATCCGTCACGCATTTCACTTGTGTTTTGAGCTGCACAGCACCTGGATAAAAGGATGTCCCCAACCAGCCATGCCACAGGTACTATTCAGAAAAATAATATTTATTAAATTAAAAGTTACAAAGAAATTGTTCAGTGTAACATCTTCCTGTGTGAATATCCCATGTTACAACGTGAAAATTAGCAGTTTGTAGTCAGATGTGGCTTATGTTTGGACAAAGTTATTTTTTTTCCTTAAATTTAGGGGAGCAGGTTACATTCAGGTGCATTTTATAGCCTGGAAGTCAAACTCAGAGAGGCTAGATTGAGATGGTTTGGACATGTACAGAGGAGGGATAGTGAATATATCGGTAGTAGGATGCTGAGG
>JAQQAE010013714.1:0-12647 GCA_029823295.1 Pseudamia nigra | reverse complement strand
GGCTCAATTCCCATAATCTGTGGTGGATTCAGAGCAGAGTTAATCACCTTAAACAAAACACGAGGTTTGTGACAGTTTGAGACAACAATATCAGAAAAATTAGCCTTTAAAATGTATACGAGTTCCCATGTATCCACATTGTTCTTATCATGTACACGCCCCTATGCTTAGAATTCACCGGAAAACCATTAGTTGTTCCAATATTATTGATTTGCTGAAAAAGTTCTATTTTGCTGACAGCTATGTTGCTGGCAGCCTTGTTCACCCCTGGTCAGAAGCATCTTTGGGAGTCCACTCCAGCCATTTAGCCTGAGGTGCAAAAAGCAATAACTGTGAGGACAGAGCCCCAGAAGAAGATGGTTGTCCTCAAGCTGGAAATAGAATTGATTATAAGAAGAAGAATGTTTGTACATATTGAGCAGAAGATAACGGTTTCACCATGAATCAGCGTATTTTAAGACACTAACGTAGTATGAGGAGGGAGTTTGTCTTCTCAGTGTAAAGCTGTGGACTGTTTTTAGCAGTAATGTGGCTGTGTGCTGTGGAGATTTCCCCTTTGAGCAATGCTGAAGTGTACCCAGGTGTATAATAATGTACTTGATTGACTTAATGTAACAAGTTTGACTCAAGTGGCTCCATTTTCCCTGCTTGAGGTAATTCTTCCTGAGTTGTAGCTTTAAATTCTTTAGCGAGGCTGTGGTAATTGGCTCGGAGCATTGAGTTAGTCTGGCAGCTCTCTGCTGCTATGTACCTTAGCGTGCACTAAACATACACATACACAGGCACTGGCGGCCAATCTTAATAACAGAAATGAAGAGGGGGTGGCGGGGATGGAGGTTGCGGTCACGCAGATGTTGCTACGGTAACAGCAGTAAGCGAGGGTTGGGAGCTGGAAGGCAGCAGGTTAGAATAGAGAAGTGACGAAGACGACATGCGGCGCATTCAAATGCATCCTCGCTCTCTCCCTGTTGATCCTGTGTCATACCCAATTACCACTGCGGCGAGGAAAGGGGGAAGCGCACAGTGAGGGGGGGCGGGGGGGGGGTGATGCTACAGGGAGTACACAAGAAGCAGAGAGAAGAGGACGGCTGGTGTCTGGTTCTCCCTTTCAGAGAGATACCGCACGTGCTCGTGCCGAGGTACAGTGAACACCCACGCCTGTCATTACATGTGTGCAAAGCCGAAGGTTGTGGCAAATATCTTTTTATCTGCAGCTTCAAGAGGAATGTGTGAGACAGGTGAGCGTGGAGACGTCGGTGGGAAATGGAAGAGAGTGTGGAACGTGTCAGTCAGAGGCTCGGTTCTGAAAACACATTCGTCCCGTAGCAGTAAAATAAGAGTTTCATGTGTGATTTCAAAAAGCAGTGATTCATTTTCAGATGAGGTCTGTGTATGGTATGTGATCGTCAGTCGTCTTAAGTGTAGTTTTTACAATTCGCAGGATAAGAAAAACATTTTGACTGAATTGTGTCCAGTGCGTGTTTTTTTTTCTTTGTGCCGTTACTTCGCTACAGTCTCACATACAAAAAGTGAAGACAACTGAGAAAAATGACATGATGTATGTACTTTGTGAGCCCTGTTTACCTGCTAAACCAAAAGTCTTTTCACACTGTGCATGCACTAAATGTACACTACCAGTCAAAAGTCTGGGCACCCCTCCTTCAGTGGTTTTTCTGTCTTTTTTAAAATTATTTTCAACATTACACATGATTCAACATTATTTTCCATTAATAATGATGACATATAAACTGTAAAAGAAGTATTAAAAAACCCAGAACATGTTTTATATTTTAGATTGAAGCCACGTTTAGCTTTGATGATTTGCTTTACATTGTTTCATTAGATTCAGAGGGTGGGCACAGAGTCAAGAAGCAATCAGCTAATTACAGAGAAAAGACAGTCCGTTAACGCTGGCGTACACTGTGTGATTTCCGACTCATGCACTCTCAGCATTTGCAAGCGATCGTGCCTCGACCCCAGCTGTTTTACGACGGGGCTGAGAGGTCGGAGCTGCACATGGTACATCGGATGGATTTGTTTGATTTCTAGCAGATCACCGTGCATTTTATCTGCTTGTCTCCTCACTGCGACTGTGCAGCCAGAGCACAGCGGCTGCAAACAGCGAGAGAAATGAAAAAAAAAGCAAAAGACATCACAGAGATTTCACATACTGGACACAATAGGTTAGATTTGGTAGCAAGTTTACACAGTTCCATGCAAATAGACAAGCATTCTAATATGAATATATTAATATTAGAGCTCTGTGTTTGTGTGTGTGTGTGTGTGTGTGGCAAAGAGAGGAGAGAGTGAAACAGCGTGGATGTGCCGGGTGAAAAAGAAAGTGGAAGCCACACAGATGGAAAAAACACAGAATTTCTGCCCAGCATTGATTGAAAAAAATGAGTCCGATCACTCATACAGTGTATTATGACACAAGCGCATGGACGGCGTGTACTATACCTTCACATTCACACGTTTCTAAAATCTCAGCAGCTGCTCAGAGGGCACGTAGCTTCGGCCAAGGAGGTTAAGTTTACGTGTCAGGTTATTTGTTTGTTAGAATGATTATGCAAAAAAACTAATTTTGATTACATTTTCACCAGAGGTCTTCGTTGGGCTCCAGATGAACCAGATTTTGGAGATGACACACTAACAAACAGACATGGAAAAGCAGGTAATGAAAACACATTAGTCCCGTAGCAATTCAACAAATCTCTAGAACTTTGTTGAGAACTGTGTCCCCAATTGTAGCCATAACAACCATGAGACGCTATGATGAAAATGGCCCATGAGATTCAGATTCACAGCGGATGATCTAAAGCACATTCAGGAGGCAAAAGACACGGAAAACCACTAGAACGGTGGAAAAGTAGGAAACTGTGTCTCAGACGTGGACAAACCGAAGACCTGAAGATGTGGACAGAACAGAGAACTCAGACGCAGCAGGTGAGACAGTAAAATCAATGATTGTCTTTGACAAAAATACATTTTTTCCTGGATTATGTTCAAATTTCTTTATTAAAAAAAAAAAAAAGAAACATAAAAAGAACAACTGAAGCTAAAATAAAATGGATCTCTAACTGAAAAATGAAGATCTGCTCTTTTGATTTCCTCACTGCTCTTAAATATTCTTCATGTGTCTGGAAAAAACATTTTTGTGAAATGCTGGCAGAGAAACAGTGATCCAGAATTCAACTCGGCCATGGGGGTGGAGCTAACTCATTTGAGCTACGCTATGATTGGTTCTCACTTTTGATGTCACAAGTTCACTCAAAATGCCTTGTTTTTCCTCTTGTCCATCTTGTCATATTTTCACAGCATTCATGTTACATCACAGATTTACACTATGTGCTCCTCATAATCTCATAATGATGCATTTTCACACCATGGGACCTTTAACACAGAACAGTGAGCTGCATGTCTTTTTATTCCGCCATGTTCTTTCCTGATTCCTGCACATGGCAAGTTCAAGAGAAGCTCACATGAATCCTATAGATTTGAAGCCTGCAAATGGTTTCAAACCTTATTTTCTTTGCATGATCCTCTGTTACACTGTACAAAATAATCTCTGAATTCTGGACCCGGTGGATCTATGAAAAATATTGCAAGACAACACGATCACCATCGAAACCATTTTATTTGGAAAAACAACATAAAGAGCAGCATTAAACCACAAAGTAAAATAAAATAATGAATATTTTAAACCAGTAGTGGGTGATATTCTTGCAAAGATAATAAACTGTTGAATATATTTATACATCTGCTCATTCATTTTAAATCAAGCACACACACACTCACAAGTAGATAACACATGTGCACCATTACGCATACTGGACACAAGGGAAATCAACGAGTCTCTGTGTTATCTCTGTTCTCCATCAGATTATCAGGAATGCTGACATCCATTACCCTGACACTCCATCTGCTCCACAGTGTGTGTGTGTGTGTGTGTGTGTGTGTGTGTGTGTGTGGGGGGGGGTGTTCATATCCCAGTGTGTTTATTATTTAGGAGTAAAGTTGATAGGAGGAACAAAAATTAATATGAATTTAACATTGGATTTAGAAAAAGGACTAAGTTAAAAATGAATAAAATGATGTTGTAAAAGTTAACAAATGAAATAAAATGAAGGAAATTAACCAAAGTGAACAAGAAATGAATGAAAAAAATACACAATGAATGAGTAGAAAGTGAAAAAAAATTCAGCAAAATGAACAAATATTATCATTAATTAAAATAATAATGTTGAAAATGAACATTAATCTAAATATGAACAAAATCATCAAGAAGATTATCCAAAAATGAACAAAATGTCAGCAAATGTAACAAAAGTGAACATAACATGAGCATAATAATAATAACAATATTTTTGAAAATAAACATTTAATCTAAACATGAGCAACATAATCAAGAAAATGATCAAAAATGAACAAAATAAGAAAGAATGTGAACAAAAATGAATAAAAGTTTTTAAAAGTCAGCAACATTTATGACAAATTAAAAAAGTAGTAAGAGTCAAAGGAATGAAAACAGAAAAAAATAGTGAAGACAATCAAAAATGAACATATATATATATATATATATATATGAATGATGAAGAAAATTAACAAAATTTATCAAGTGGATGAAAATGTAAAAATAATAACCTATCAAGATAAGCATAATATTAACAAAATCATCAAGGCAATGAAAAACAACAGTTAAAAATTGGCTACATGATAAAAAAAATAGCAAAATAATCACTAAATAAATAAAATACTAACGAAATAATGAAGAACATAAAATTCACAAAATAAATAGAGGATGCTTAAAATAAGCAACATTTATCAAAAAGAAACAGCATAAAAATTAACCTTATATGGACAACAAGCAAAAATAACAATGAAAATAAAAAAAATGAAGAAAATGATCAATGTAAAAAAAAAAATTTAACTAAAAAAAATGAACCTAACATGGAGAAAATGAAAAGGAAAAGAATGAACAAAAAATTAGAACAAATGAGTAACACAATTTAAATGTCCCACAAACCATTTTTGTCTCCGATCCTAAAGTTGGGAGATGGATTATAGTTCACAGGAATATAAATAATAATATTTGTGTGTGTGTGTGTGCACACGCGGAGGCCTTTCTTGCAACACGTCACCTCCGTTTAAAGACTTCCACCTCTCTAATGCCATTAGACGGATGCGAAAAGCCAAAAAGGTGTTTGAGGGCTTAAAAAAACATGAGTAGAAACGGGGTCTGCGGTGAACGATGTGCTTAACCTCTGCCGTCTGACGGAGCAAACGAAGGTGCCGCCTCGCGACGATTTAATCCCCCTGTAGTCGCCTGGATTAGTCCTCCCATTTATCACTGCCTTCCCACTTTTCTCCCAGCATTACTGTCATTCTCCCTCTGTCTCCTCATGCCTTTCTTCATCCCGTCCTTCTGTCCTCGTTACGCGTCTGTCGCTGAGTGGCTTAATGCAGTATAATGTGGCGACTTCCCTTTATCTGCCTGTTGTCATTATTATTTCCCAGGAACAAAGAGTCTCCACGTGCATCGTCGTGTGGAGCCAGATTGGTGGAGACACAGCGGTGTGTGTTGGTGGGTGTGATTAGGTCTCGGTACTGTCTGCAACACAATGGGTGCGTTTCCACTGCAGGAACCGGCCCATGGGTCAGATTACAGGAACCTTTTCAGGGTCTAAAGGCGGTCCCTGCTTCGGGGTAGGTACCCCAAACGGCCCTGGAAACTCCCGGGCAGAGCTTAAAGGTTTACGTGATGCCGATTGGGAAAAGCCAGAGCAGGACACGACGTCAACGGAAACAGGCGGCCCGTGCACCTCCCACCTCCCCCTTTGGACCCTGAAGTTCCTGTCATGGAAACATGAGTGTTTTTCAGTGGCCGCAGTTTCCAGGGAACAATCTAACTTATATTCAGCACATTTATTCCTGTACAAAGATTTGGACACACCTTCTCCTCCATTAATTTTTGATATTTTACATTAATACAGTCATTCACAGATCATCCACCATCATAAGGTGCTTTAATGTGGGCTTTCCTTTTCATTAAGTTCTTTCAGTGAAGAATTTCAAACTGAATTTGCATTTTTATGCACAAATTGGAGTGGGACTTCTCTGAGGAGTCAGAAATAACATTCAACTACTGAAACAATTTTTCTCTTGAGGAATGCAAGTAAAAAACTATAATTAGGTATCTTCATCAAAAATACAGCTCTGGAAACAATAAAGAGACCACTAAAAAAAAGGATCTGCTTTTTCTACCTGTAGGTACAAGTTTATGTAAAATGAGCATTTTTGTTTTATTCTCTAAACAACTCATAACATTTCTCCCAAATTCCAAATAGCAATATTGTCATTTATTTATACATCATTTACTTGCTATACATGACAGATGATCAAAATAAAAAAAGATGTGCTTTCAGACACAAATAATGCAATCTAAAAAACAATACTAATGCATCAGACACGAATGGATCAGTGGTTGGAGTCACTGGAGGACGTCGTGGACAACCAGGACCATCGTCTTCACCTCGTTCTGTCCCAGCAGAGGACGATTCACATCACTACGCTGCAGGACGGGACGTTACAGGAGGTCCTTCACCCCCACCACCAGACGGTTCAACACCGCAGCTGACCACACAATGATCTTTTATGCCTACTTAATGAGCTGGTAGTATGAACTTTCCAAAAAAGGATGCATAAAATCTCTTCTATTCTAATCTATTCTATTCTAAACATTAGCACTGTTAATGCCACTACAACTACTGTACAAATTTATATTATGGCAAAACACAGTCAGTTAACTAGAGAAAAGACAGTGCATCATTACTTTAACCCTCATCTGGTTTGTCATATATTTGTAAAGAGAAGCTGTGTGATGTTGAAACACCAGGGAGTGGAATCAGTACTCGAGTAAAAGGAAGTAGAAGTACTCATAAATAAAAATAGTTGAAGTAGTGAGTAACTTTATATCACGGAACAGATTCATTTCAGCTTTTTTTTGGGTGATTTGTTTGTTTTTGTGGTTTATTTTATTCATTTATTTTGTAACCTTTTTTTGCTCCGTTTCTATATCATATTGTTCATTTTTGCTCATTTACTTGATTTTTTTTCATTTTGTTGCTTATTTTGTTGGTTTTGCAGGACGACTGTTAATTTTTCCTTCACAGTTGTTCATTTTCTTGGTTATTTTTGATGAAGTTGTTGTTCTTTGTTTATTTTGCGGATAGTTTTGCTTCTTTTTGTGCAGCTTTGATGATTATCCATTATTTTGTTCCATCTTCTTCATTTTCTGAATTATTTTGCTTGTTTTCTTGATTATTTTATTGAGTATGAAGATAATTTTCATCCTTTTTTTTCTTCAATGTTGTTCATTGTTTTTATTTTTAAGTATTTTGTTCGTTTTAGTGATGATTTTGTTCCTGTTTTTTCCACATGACAAAGCTTCTCCTTACAAACATACGTATGACAGAGGGTCAATATGACCCAAATACCACAGAAGTGTTAAAAAAAAGAAGGTGAAAAAAATCTCCAGAACTTTTAACACGTCCCCAAATTAAGTCACCAAAACCATGATACGCTTTCATGAAATGATCTCACCCACGTCCCTAGATTCACAAAAATGAATAAAATATCACCTTAAAAAGGTCAGAATCAATATGTATGAAGTGTTAACGAGAGCCATTACAGGCATTTCAACTCATTATGGCAGAAAATGCACAGATGAAATTACTTTAATTCACCATTCCTGTATTAATTTGTCATGCATCGCTCCCAGAGTTTTGGTATGTTCATCTTGGCTTCTTGACATGGCTTTATGAAGCACTGACATGAATCTGACTGCTTACTAGTATTATTAAAATTAACTCTGTTTTTACCTGCTGGGACAAGTCAAAATATCATTTAAATTAAAAGTACTAAATTAATCCACAAAGTGACCTAAGTGAAGAAAAAAAAATTAAGAACATAAGCAAATAATCCAGAAAATGGTCAAAATGAAGAATTAAAGTGCCCATGACTTGGTCATTTGCAGCAATTTAATTTCAGTTTTGGGTCCTGCTTGATTAGATTTGCACCCATCATTGCTCAAAATAGTCTGTAGTTATTTCAGAATGAAAACTCAAGATGATGAGTGGTGAGCTCTCTTCCTGAAACGAGTGGATTTGCCTTGTTTGGAGTTTGCAGGCGAAGGGTGGAGTTTTGCTAGGTGGCGTTTTTGCGAACAATAGAGGGCTGGAGAGGCTGGTGTCAAATCCAAACTTTTGCCGCTCAGCTGCAAGGAAACAACTGAAGCCGAGTCATTTGTACCCCACTGTGGAGCAGAGTGTACTCCACTCCAGTGCCGCCGGGTGGGGCTGCTGACGTTCAATCCACTGCACCTAAAATCAGCGAAATAAAGCTGTGGATTGCAACCGACACCCGTCACATACATGCTGTGTGATTTATAATGAGTAAAACTGGACTAAAGCGAAGAGGACGCACTGTTCACCACATTGATAGCAACTGCAACTCTGTTTACATTTTCTCAGGGGCTAACCTTAGCTTAGCCTTTAGCCACCACTGCTAAATTGGGAACGACCGTGTAGGGATTTCCGTCTTATTTAAACATCATCGTGAGAAGAGGTGAAAAGAAAAGTTTTGCTACCAAGCGTTTGCGAGACTTGGGAGTGAGATTTGCTTTACCAGAGGATTTCCAGCACATACAGTACAGGCCAAAAGTTTGAAGACACCTTCTCATTCAATGTGTTTCCTTTATTTTGACTATTTACATTGTAGATTCTCACTCAAGGCATCAAAGCTATGTATGAACACATGGAATTATGAGACATGTTTTCAGTTATTTCACACTTTTTTAAGTACATACGGTATATAATTCCATATGTGTTCATTCATAGTCCTGATGCCTTCAGTGAGAATCTTCAATGTAAATCTCATGAAAATAAAGGAAACACATCGAATGAGAAGGTGTGTCCAAACTTTTGGCCTGTAGACTTTTGTGTTTTGTGTTTTCTGGTATGTTCATGATGAGAATTTTCCTTTGCAACATGGTAGAAAAGTCAGAAAAAGTGGAAAAACATGTCATGGGCACTTTAATGCAAAAAAAAAAAAAATCAAAACAAAAAAACAAGTCACAAAATGATGAAAATAATTCAGTAAACAATGACAAAAACAACCAGAAATGAACAAAAATAATAAAGAAAGTGAACAGATATTTACTAAAAACTGAACGGAAATGAGCCAAAAATGACCAACACAGTCCACAGTAATCAGCAAAATATTACCAATAATAATAATAAAAAGATACATTTAAATAACAAAAAAATCTCTGTCTGACTGCCCTGAGCCTGTACAAGGCAACAAGTGGATTTCTCATGGTATCTCACTATTTAAATAGGCAAAGAAAATTTTGACACCATATCATGTTTCAGAAAGATTGTTGCATCCTTTCATGAGTTTTAAGGAATATTTAAACTACACATGCACAAATACTAGTGAATACAGTGTACTGGAAGAACAAAAATACATGTCTGTACTATTCTAATCCTACAAAGAGTGCAATGCCTTTCATTTGTGTTGTGAGAATTGTCTTTACACAGTGGAATGATTTGATAATGGCTTTGACACTTAGCATTCGGTGCGGGAGGTTAATTCCAGTGGCATTTCATTGCATTATTCATGACAGAAATGTGGTGTTTTATATTTAAAAACAGAACTATTATTACAGCTCCTGCCCTCAATGAAGTTTTTTCACCCATCTTGTCTCAATCACTTGCTGAATAATGAAGCTGACTGTCATCCTGCAGGCATCCCAAATGAATTATGAACCCACCGGATTCCCTAAATGTTGGAGGACGTTTAAGACGAGACGACCAGGTGCACTGGTCCGAGATGTGCGTCGCTCCCACGTCTCTGTCTCTGCCATCGTGTTGCATGCAGCTACAAACGATTTAAAGCTTCCACAGTCAGAGAACCTCAAAAATGACGTCATCACCCTTATTGACCGTTTCAAACAACTCATCTCAGATCCACTGAGATGTCTCCCCGTTTTGGAGACATAACATTTAAGACAACGCCACATTTGGCGAAAAGATTTTTGCACCACCATGAACGTTTCATATGTTGACAATTTCACCACGTTTTATGACAGACCCTACCTTTTTAAAAAAGACGGCCTCCACCCAAATTACAAAGGGTCTTATATTCTATCCACAAACCACTCACTACATGACAACATGGCAGCCAAAGTACATCTCCTCCCCCAATCAAAACCTTTTCCTGTGTACGCCATGTTTCAGTTAGGATCACCAATAGCCATAATAAACACCCCCAAACACATCCCACCACATATCCCACCCACAACTTTTTTTATGGCACTTTTAAATGTTTGCTCTCTGTGTAATAAATATTTTATCATAAATGACTTGATTTTAGGTAACAATGTTGACTGTGTATTTTTCACAGAAATCTGGATGCGCCAGTTGTTCTCATTGAGGCATCCCCACCAAATTCTAACTTTTTGTTTTCTATTAGAGGGGGAAAAAGGTGGTGGAACTGCATCAATCCCCCGCAGCTCAATAATAACAAAGGAAATTATATTAAACAATTACACAACTGTTGAATATCAAGCATTTGCTTTTAATAGTCCACATATTTTATGCATAGTTTATAGCCCACCCAAACACCCCACCTCTTTTATCAGAGAATTTTCTGACTTTTTTAACTAACATACATTCCAAATACAATAAAATTTTAATAACTGGTGATTTTAATTTACACATTGATAACAACTCTGAGCCTTATGCAAGTGAGTTTTTAAACCTTTTATATTGCATGGATTTTAAATAACATGTCATACAGCCCACTCACAACAGAATCAAAGGCAACGCTTAGATCCAGTAGATCACCACATTTTATGAAACACATTCAGAAGGTAATGTTTTTAACTGGTTTTAGTCCTATCTCACAGATTTTTTGTAAGTATGGATACATGCTTCATGAAATTGAGCGTGGGGTGCCTCAAGCATCAGTTTAGGCCCAATACTTTTTAATTTGTACATGCTTTCACTTGGGGCTGTCATCAGCAGACATGCCATCAATTTTCACAGCTATGCTGATGACACGCGGCTCTACGTTGCCGTGTCTCCTGATGACACAGAACCAATAAACTGTATATTAGATATGAAGTCACGGATGGCAGTTCAACAGCTCGACCAGGACAGAACAGAAGTTTTAATTAATTATTCGTCTTGAAGACAAGAGACAGAAACTTTCACAAAAACTTTTAAACCTTCACAATGTGTGAAAAACCTGACTTTTGACTCTGATCTGGATTTTATTCCACACATCAGGAATATAACAAAGATAGGCTTTTATCATCTTGAAAATATAGCCTGAGTTGCCTGTTTCTCTCTCTTGCCAGCACAGAGGTGTTGATGCATGCTTTTATTTCTAGTTGAATAGAATATTGTAATGCCCTGCTTTCTGGTCTTCCCAAAAAGAATATTTCACACCTTCAATTACTTCAAAATTCTGACAAAGACCAGAGTGCGGGCGCACATTACACCAAATTTAAAATCACTGCATTTGCTCCCTGTGCGTTTCAGGATCGATTTTAAGGTTCTTTCATTTGTTTATAAATGTCTGAATGGTCTTAGGCCTTCATATCTATCTGACCTGCTTTTAAATTCCAAAGGGTAGAAATAAAAGTGCAAGGTGAAGCCTCATTTTATTAATCCGGCCCCCGCCTGTGGAACAGCCTGGACCCAAAGGCACGTTCGGTTTTGTGAGAACAGTTCTGGCAGAACATATCCTTGCCAGAGAGCCTGACATGGTGGCGGGGGAGACCGGCTGAAGACTGATGACTAATGAGAAGCAGGTAGAGCTGGCTACCAGTGAGGTAAACAAGAATAATAGGACAAAAAACATGGGAACTTCTTAGAATTTTCAGGAAGTGAGGATGAGTCTCTGTCTATATTACCATACACTCAAGGGATTTAACAATTATTTGTCAAATCACAGGTGTAGTTTGTGTTGTATGTAAATGACAACTCATACAGTATATTGGTTCTCATTTCCATTGATGCATATCCTAACTTAATCAGTTACGAAGAAATGAAAAAGGACCAAACAATGTCAAGAAATGTAAGCACTGTGTTATTTCAACGATGTATGGTGCATACATCTTTATACTGTATATACCGGTGTGTGTCAATAGTCTCTGCTGCTATAAGGGTGGTGGGTCAAAACCTGTGTCTGAGGCGTAAGAGGTTTGTGGTTGTTACATGCGGTCGATCAGGTGGTGGTTGGTCTGCTGTTGTTCCACTGGACAAATAATACTGGAGTAAACACACTATTGTAGAGTGATGGACATTTACTGCTCTGGCAACTTCTTGCATATGTCATTTTCTCCAAAGGTGTAGTGCCTTGTTATAGGGCATGTGGGATTCATCTGGGATTGGTTGAACAAACGGATTGTAAGTTTTTCCCCAAAAGTGTTTTGAGACACAGGACTAGTTAATCATCAGTCAGTGACCAAATCCCACATGTTGGGAATTACACTACCTGGCCAAAAAAAAAGGTCACCACCTGGATTTAACTAAGCAAATAGGTGCGAGCCTCCCATTGGATAATTTCTGCATGGGTGA
>JAQQAE010013713.1:0-12647 GCA_029823295.1 Pseudamia nigra | reverse complement strand
AGCGGCTAGCGTTAGCATTAGCGGCTAGCGCTCTGAGTGACGCAGGCGTGACGCAAAGTGACGCAGGCGTCGTTGTCTGCATAATTCGTCGCTGTTCGGATCAATTTTTAAAATAATTTTTAATAAATTTTTCCGTCGTTCTCCGAATTTAACGGCGTCCGAGCCAGTTGTTATCCGAGGTTCCACTGTATGGCATTTTCTGATATTCTGTGGAATATAAATAACTCTGGTTTTACAGCACAATCAGAATATGCTTCTCATTAGCAGGTTTAGATCAGCAGGGATAGACACAATGGATGCTTGAAATGAGGAGAAACAATGTTATTTTTAAACATTCCGACAGAAAATATCCATGTTTTAGATATGTGCAACTGCCAAAACTGACCTTCACACAATGTAAAGTTCACACAACTGAACATCTGCCACAGGTGGAAAACTGAAAAAAAAAATCCTGTTTGTAATCAGGTTATGAACAGCTGCATGTAAAAAAATACTAGTGGAATATTCATTTTCGCAGGCCATGTGAACAACTTATTAGGGATTTGATCTTTTTCAGAATGTAAAGAGGAAAAGCGGAGCATTGTGCACTATAAAACAGTATGCCACAATAGAAAATATTTTCACTGGAAATTAACAAACTGGTAAATAAACACAGACTGACCATATACACTACATTGTAGAACTGTAATGTGAACATTTATGTTGTTTGTATTCACATAATTCTTTTTTCCCAAAAGGCTTTTCAAATGTTGTCAAAGATCACAAAGGACACCAATGTAAGTAAAACTTTGTTCTGTGAATTTCTTCAGATTTCACTCAGATGACTGAGGTTTTGTGCTGATGTCTCTGCGTTCCAGCTCACATTGGACACACTGTGCAGACTGAAGCCGTTACACTCCGCTCTGTCCCCTGCTGCGTTCAGGGACCTCCAGTGGTCCGACCTTAGTGAAACCATCCACTGCCAGTGCTGGAGGAGTTTGCTAACTGAGCTTAAGCCAGCCCAGAGGGCCATTCTATACAATGCTGCAGTGGAGGTGACCGAGTTCTTATGCCTTCATCAGTAAATCCCTCATCTCTACCTTGTGTTTACATCCAAATTTGGAAAATAAGCATGTTCGATTAGAATGAAAACACATTTTCTCAAACTCAGCCAAAATGTCAAGTCACAGTGAAACTGAACTAAAGCACTACAATAGTGTGAAAACACCCATACTATGGTTGCCACGGTAACCACAGTGTTGTTTGCTCATTCCCACTGGAGATGAATCAAAATTTTATTCTGTCACTGTTTTTGGAAACAGTGAAACTGTTGCGAAACTGTATTCCTTAACTGTAGACACATTATGATGTATAATTTGTAAATAATAATTGTACATTTTGATATTTTAGTTTATGATGGTCCTTGGTCTTTGGAAGTGTGGGTCTCCTAAAAAACTCACCTAAATAATATTTTTGTTCATTTTGTGATTATTTTTTTCATTTTCATTCATTCTGGGGATTATTTTATTACATTTCTGTTCAGCTTTGTCCAATTCATTTCCATCTTGCCAGTTTTTCATTGTTAAAAATGTTCCTTTTTATTCATTTCTGTGTAACTCCTTGACAATTTTGTTCATTTTTTTCATTTCTTGATGGCTTTGTTAAGTTCTGTTCCATTTTTGGATTATTTTGTTCATTTGACTTCATATTCTTGATTATTTTGTACATCTTTTGTTTCGTTTATAAACATAAAAAGTACAAGTTGATCCATTACCAACTCTTCAGAACACAGAAAAGGAAATGGTAGGAGCTTAGAAATTTCAGGAGTCACTCCCTAATGTATTAAAGAAAAGAGTTTTTCCAATGAAAGAAGTAAGACTCATTGCTTAGAAGCAATACCACTAACCATGCTCTTTTGCAGCCTGCTTAAAATGAAATGTCTCTTTAAGGAGACACAAATTATGGTGATTGGACTAAACACTATGAACTACCTTCTCTTTTTTATCTGATACAGACAGAAACAAAGCTGCAGTTTTGTTAGTCAAGGAGCTTAGTTGAGCACTTAGGTTTAATCTGTTTTCTTTCTGTCATTTGTGAACAGGCTCAGCAGCTGCACCGCATCACTCAGCAGGTAAATTGTCTTTTACCATTTGTGCCTCTGAAGACGCTGACACAGGCCCTGAACAGATCAACACTCCTGAAAGACTTCAGCCTGTATAAAGCCATGCACTGGTCACCACAACAGGTGTGTGTTTCCCTTCAATTTACTTCAACAATGCACTGATATGACAAGAAGAAGCCGAGGAACAAAGTGCTACCAGCTCTGCTCTTGGCTTCTATTAATCCACAGCTCATTGGATATGCTTCACATGAGCCTTTCAGGATATTAATACTCCATACACATCAGCCGCCATCAAGCTAATTAGTTTGGATGTTGTACAATAGTGTGGAGGAGTGTAGCATAAATTAATAATGGCCACCTTAAAGGGATTTTGTCACAGCCAGCAGTGTATTAGGCTGCTTTCACCACCTGTTCTCTCCCTAACAAGACCTGAGTCAAATCAATAACGGCCACTCTTCTCAGTGAGTCGCTGCGGTGACATTTACAGTGACAATGGATGCACATGCTGACAAAAAGACCCATTATAGAAAGCCACTCAGGAAGAATACACACCGCTGGTATTGTAAGGAAATATGGATGGAGTCAGTGCTGATGGTCGCAGGTTAGGTGTCCCCTGTTTTGTTGGGACAAAGGTTGTTTATTCATTTTGTTTATCGATTTGTTCATTTTCTTCATTATTTTTTTCATTGTGTTTATTGTTCTATCAAAGTTTGTTTCTTATTAGTCATCTGGTGTATTATTTTGTCCATCTCTATTCGGTTAATTCAGATTATTTTGATCATTTTCTTTATTACTTTGCCAATTTCTGTTCATTTCTGTTTCTATTGTTTAGTATGTTCATTGTTTAGTTTGTTCATTATTTTGTTCATTCTCTTGACTATTAGGTCCAGTTTTGTTTGTTTTCTTGGTTATATGTTCATTTTGCTTATTATCTAATTGATTTTTGTTCATTTTTGTTACTTTGTTCGTTATGTTATAATTTTTTCTTTATTTTACTCATCATTGTATTCATTTTTTTTCATTATTTTGTTCATTATTTTGTCGTATTTTTTCATATTTGGCTCATTTCATGTAATATTTTGTTTGTTTTCTGGGTTATGTCAATTTTCATTTGTTTTCTTGATTATTTGTTTGTCTTATTTATTATTTAATTAATTTTGTTCATTTCATTTTCAGTTCATTTTTTTCATTTCATTATAATATTGCGAATGCCAGTATATGTGGTGTTCACAAGATTAGATCGATATTAACAATGCATCCTTCACATTTCTATAGGAAAAATTAAACTATGTTGTGTGGAGTTTTGGTTTCCAAGGAGATGATAATTTCATTTTTTTGGTTTTTGAACCAAAAAAGAAGATGTTCACTACACACTGATGCACAGTATCATTACAGGGTCTAATATACCACAAATGTTTCCCAATGTGACAGAAAAGACAAGAAAAACAGGGCAGCGTTTGTGTTGGCCAGTTTTTTCATTGATTTCACCTATGAATATCATGCAGGTAAACCACAGTAAAAATGACTTCTTTTTAAAAAAATTTTCTTCCAGGCTCAGCTTTTGTTTAAGAAGATCCATGAATTGAAAAACGTTACTAGCATGTCTTTGAGGTAAGCTGAACCTCCTGTACTATTTAGAACATTCTGATCGGTGACTTTAATCAATAAATAATTTGAACACAAAACAACAAACCCTGCAGTCCACATCAATGTACTCATCATTTTTAAGCCATGATATTATCAACTCTGCTTCAAAAAAGCCCAGCCATTAGAAAAAAAAAAAAAAAAGCTAATTAAAAACAAATACAGCACTATTAAATTGCACTTTGACTTTTATTTTTCCTGTGGCAATTATAAACACAACATATTTTATGTCTTGTACAAAATTTCTAAATTGAAAGGCTTTTTTTCCCAACTTGGAATCTATAATGCTTGTCAGAATCAACCAGGTAAAGATCAACCAGGAGCAATTTTTGGCGTTAAAATGTGTTAAAATCCTTTAGAAACAAAGTGATTGGAAACAGCTGATGTGAAAATGTGATTTTAAGCATGATTTGGTACAAAAGTGGCACCTTAGAAGTGAGACATACTGTGCCCATTTTTAACATCTGAAAGTATGTCTTACAGAAGATGCATTTCAAATTTCTTGTCCAAATTCTACACTGATCCTTCACTGTAGCATGTGCTAAACTCTACATTTTCAGTTGTTTCCAAACAGGCTGTTTTAGTGCTTGCTGGTTTAAATGTAAATGAGTGACAGCTGACCACACCCCTTTTTCTGTTGTTGCCGTGGATTCCATCATGTAGACCTACTGCTAGGGTCCAGGATGATCCTGGTGGTTGTAATTCTTCTATTGGTCCTAGAGGGCTGACCAAAGACAGTGACATCACAAAAACACAGAAATGAAAACAGATTGTTTTAGGCCAAGTTAAATGAAAAGCATCTGCATGTGTGTCTTTGTTTCTAGTGTCATTTTTGATAGTGCAGGGTTGGTTTCAGACCCACCTGATCTGTTTTATAAAGAAAATAGAAATAGTATCTTTCTGTGAAACTGGGTCTAATTTTTGTATCTGGCACTTTGCCAGCTTTTTAGAACCAATAATGACGGACAAAATTAGACATATTTCCCCCCAGGACGTAGCTAATGATGATCTCAGATAAATGCAAAAATTATACTCTTGCTATGAGCCATCCCAAAATTAATAAAAAAATTTTAAATAAAATATTGGGGCCAAAACTGTGACCAAAGTGGGGACAAGGAAAAGCTACCTAGGTGATATCACTTGAAATGATCTTATATATTCTCCTCGTCATTTTTCTAACCCAGACATGTGGGTTTTTCATGAATCGGCTCATTTGGGTTATGCGTGTAACCTATTATGTCCACTTGTGTTACACACAGAACCTGCCCATTTACACACAAATTAATTGTGATTGATTTTGCAACAGCAGCCATTTTTGTTTAGTTATTTAATTACTTAGTCGATTTATTTATTTATTTATTGGGGACAGTGCATATCAATGAACATCTGCAACAAATACAGCTGTAAATACACCAGATTATAGTGCAACTGCTAATTTCCGTCTGTTGTCCCTAGGCAGGTAACAGACAAATGACAATACAGTATGTACACAAGGCGGACATGAACACAGAACATTTAGAGAAGCAGGCTAAAAGTGGTCACAGCCCATTCTGCCGTGCATAATTAGTTTGATTCCTAAACAGTACCTGTGAGAGAATAAGACAATATTCAAAAAATTTGGGTCTGGGTTAGTTACTGTGGAAAGTCAGTGTCAAACTCTTAAGAGCAAATAGAGGTTATAAATAAAATCTGTTGTAATAATGATTGTTTTTCACCTGTAGAGGTCTGGGTGGTATCGCCGCTGGACTGAGCTGTGAGTTATTGAACCTTTGGACCAATGAAACAGATTTTTCAGAGTTGCTTCAGTTTGTTAGTGAGCTGCCTGGAGACATGAGACCTGCTCTGGTAAGAAACACAACTCTCAACACACTTTATCACAGTCACAGATTTCTGGCGTCTACAGGCCCTTAACAAGTCTTGAAAAGTCTCCAAAGCAAGACCATAGAGGATGTTGAAATGTCTCCTGAATTTCTTCTGAATTTGTTAATGCTTAATAGCCATAGACTTTTGATCTAATATCTATATTTCACAGATTTAAAGAATATTTTCCTCACTATTTTGGTTTTTATGGTTATATTTCTTAATGTGTTAATTGTTTTTTCATTTTTTTGTCCATTTTCTTGATTTTTTTTTTGTTCACTTTTCTTCATTTTGATTATATTTTGTTTTTGTTTGAATGGTGTTTTATTCACTTTTGGTTCATTCTTAGTGAATTAGTGAATTATTTTGGTTATTATTTAATTTTCTTGATCAGTTTGGTCATTCTTTACTACAGTTTGTGTATTCTAGAACTTAATGTATTCTTTGTGGTTCATTTTTGACAATCCTGTTGATTATTTTCTTTAGTTGTTTTGTTCAGTGTTGTTTATTTTGATTACATTTTTTGGCTCATTTTCTTAACTGGTTTCATCATCCAACTAGTTTCCATTTTTTCTATTTTCCAGATTTTTTTGTTAATTTTTGCTTACTTTATTGATTTTAATTGTAATGTTTTTGTAAAATGTTTTCGTAAAACATGAATATGAATACATAAAATGATACATTGGGTTTAATTTACAGCACAAATGGTGATATTATAGATTAACTGTCCAAAACTCAGGCTTAAATTTGGTCCAGAGGACTCATAAAGGTCTGCTCCCTGCAGACTCTGATAACGATTCAGTTAGCACTTATTCTGTCATGCCAGATACATGTGTGATAAATTAATGTTTGCATAACAAATAAAGCACTATGTTTTAATAAGTTCAGAAATGGGTTCTGGCTTTTTCACCAGAGAAAATGTATCATAGAGGAGCTGAGGAAACACCCTGACTTTGACGTCACTGTTTTGAACGCTAGGTTTGCAGCCACATTACCGTAAGTGTGTCCTTAATTTGGAAGTGTTTTATTATTTCAGTTCATCCAAAACTGCTAATATGCCTTTACTCTATTCCAGAGTGTCAATGATAGAGAACCTGTCCAACGCCTCCTTCAGAACTGTCCTGGATCACATTCAGAGGAACTTTTTGGATTTCCTCACACTGCCTCGTTACAAGCAGATGAATTTGGCTGAGAAGGCTGTGACCGAACTGGTAAAACGGAATCTTTTAATCGACAAAAAATGAATAGGTGTAACTTTTAGGTGGTTTGTGGGGGTGGGTGGTGTTACACTCCATATTAGTTATATGCTTATAGTCACCTCAATTAACCCTTTTTTAGTTTATAGTTTGCTGTTTTATTCGATTTTTGTTAATTTTGTGATTATTTTGCTCATTAATCATAAATTTTCTTGATTATTTTGCTCTTCCTTTGTTTCTATTTTGCCCAGTTTGTTGCTCATTTACCTAGATTTTATTCAATTTGTTTTAAAAAATGTTCTTTTTTTAAGAATCTGTTCATTTTCTTTTTAAATATCTGCTGAAAAAGGTAGATATTGGTTTCCAATATCTGCATCCATGTTTGCAAGTGTGTGATGCTGAATTTCTTTAAGAGGATACCCAACTGAAACTGTTCAGAAACATTCAAATGAAACCTACGCCATGGTGCAAATACACAGTTTACCGCATATCTAGTAAATACAGCTGTGTGGTTTTCTAGAGATAAGCGTGAACATAAAATAGTTTTGGCATGGAATTTAAAAACACAGCTGAGTTAAAACAGAAACTCCTAAGTGAACCTCAGGCTGATTAAAATGACATACCAGTATTATAGGAATTTAGGGCAAACTTAGAGATGCTATTTCTGGTTAAAATCACATTAGCGTCTGTGTCGGTGCTGGTGACTCATCATCTGATTTGTATTAATACATTAATGGGGTGGAAAGAACAAACTGCCTTTGTGGATTTGGGCTCTTTATGGTATGTGCCGTCACGTACAAAAGGAAGAAATTTATAACAGAGAATGTGAGAGATTTATACCATAACCTGATTCATCTTTTCAACAGCTTTTCACACAAGTGAAATAATATCAGCGTGAAATCCTTGTAATCCAGGGCCACTGACTGAATGTGGTCTCTGCAGGGCTCTTCACAGGCCGTCGGGGAGATTGATGGCTCCGCTCTGGATTTCCTGGGGCCTTTACTGCCTTTCCTGGACCGGGACAGTTTGTCTCTGGTGGACAGAGGTGCTCTGGCTCTGCGGTTGGAAGACATGAGAAACTTTTGCTTTCCTAAAGACGCTCTGAGAGACATTAGTTCCCTGCTCACACAGAAAGATCTGCTGGGGTAAAACAACACAGAATACCAACCAAGTCTGAAGCGTTTTCCCAGACTGACATTTAGCCTTGACTAAAATGGCCTTTTAAATCAGATTAACAGAACCCTACCATGTCAGTCAGGGTTTGGAATAGTCCTAGACATGTCTCAGTTCTGAACTGATTAAGTTGATTTCCTGAAGGGTGATTAGAGGAGGATGATTTAAATACTGGTTTGATTTTTGTGAAAGACAACTCATGTTGATGTTCTATTTTTTACAGTAAGAGGGGCTTATACACACACCTTAAATAGAGATTTGTGACATTTATCTTTTCATCCCCTTCTTGGGTCAAGTTTTAACATATTTTTGTCATTTGATATACTTGTGTAACAGAAACAGGTATAACACACTATGTTACTTGAAGATGCTGCTATCCTACACACATTATATTCATTTTCTCTGTAGAAAATGAATATAACGTGTTTATTTACATTTTCATTAGTGTATAATCACCTTAGAAAAAGAATCAGTGTGTTTTTGTTCACTTAGAATAAGTTGCTTATTATGTATAGACAGAGGGAGTCTACTTCCATGGAGTCCACCGTGTTTCTACAGGAGCTTAAAATAAACGATCCAAACACTAACTGTGGTGAGGGTCTTTACATTTTTGCAGTGTGCTCTTCTAAACCCATTTGGGTTGGATAACTTGAGGTCGGGGGTATTACATTGTCTGCAATCTGCAACTTCATCATTTGACCCCACTAGATCCTACACACTACACCTTAAGCAGCAGAAAAGAAATTAACATTGGACCATTGTTTTCCTTAGATTGGCTTCTCCTGAACTGTTCATTTCCCCTCTTTTTCTGGCTCCATTCCATGATTTATAGACAACCTCTAATTCAGTAGTTCAGAGTAGACTCTGTGGTCCAGTCTTAGTGCAGCTGAAAAACTGAACCTGTGTTTCAGAAAGCCATGAATAACTCACCTATTCCAGATTTAAATGAAACCCTGTCAGGGATACCAACCCATAAAATATAGCCTTCTAGGTGAATGATCATGAACGCATATTTCAATTTTCAGTGTATTTTCAAAAGTGTATCACTTTTAAACAAGTCTCAAACTCAAATAGACATTCAAAAAACATTTAGATGCTGATGACGGGGCTTGACCATGGAAGATCATACTGTAACGCTAAATTATTTTATTTTCATATTAATATTTAGGGTCCCATGTATAATTGGATGAATGCAACCAGAATTCATATGTTGTGAATGGTTCATAAGCCAGTAATAGTAACAAAGTAATATATATTACTCTTAGGTACTGTGCAAAAGTTTTAGGTCATACACATGCATTTCTCAGTTACAATAGAACTAAAATACACAATGAAGTGTCAGTATTAAGTGTAACCTCCCTTTGCACTCAAATGTTGTGAACTTTTTGGGACAAAAAATATGAGATCTAGCTCACGCAAACCAGGTTTCATTCATTCATTCAAATGGTCCTTATTGTCAGGGCTGATTTTTTTCCTTTTTTAACCACAGGATGAAATGTCACTCTCAACATGGATATTTAACTGTTGAAGCCATCTAGTTCAGATGTTATGTGTTTATGCTGTTCACATATTTTCTAAATTTTATTCAATATCCTACAAAAACAATGCTAAAGGCGAATATTTGTTGTTCATTATGAACAACAAATCCAAAGTGGCCTAAGATTTTTGCACAGTACTGTATGCATTTATGCATGTGATACTGGTGATATAATGCACCATCACAGAGTGCCATGTGTGTTTTCTCTAACAGGGAACCATCCAAGTGGCAGGTTAGAGATGTGGAACACTTGGGCCGCCTGATCTATTCTCTATCAATGAAGCAGATCGGTGCCATCCCAGTGGTGAGCACCTCAAACCCTCTATCCCTGAAAATATTCAGTTGATTTCACTTTTAGCTATTTTTTAGAGACACTTCATAACAAGCATGATTGCACATGGTTTGTTGCTCCTTCCTTTCTAGACAGTGTTAAATAAAGACTCAGTGGAGCAGGTGCTGGTGGGTCAGAGGCTCTGGGAGAGCAGTGTGGTTGGACAAGTCTGTCTGAGCCGATGTATGGACAAACAGCGGCAGAGACAGCAGACCCAGAGTCTGATCAGAGGCATCGTTAAAGCTCGGAGCAGGAGAGCAAAAGGTACAGTGTTTCCTTTAACTGTCAAACCTTCTCTAACAGTAAACTGAACACATTCTTGCAGAAAGTGTTTTTTTTTTTAGATTTTTAAGAATCTTTTTGGTACAGCACCTCTCCACTGTTATTAGTGTGATTGCTGCTCTGAATGCTTCTTTGTCTCTTTGATTAGTGCCAGTGCCGAGCTGTGCTGATATCAGAGGGACATTTCCTTCAGCCTGGACATCTCTTCAGCTAAATCGAATGTCTCTGGAGGATGTGAAACAGTGTGTTGAAGTTTTTGGTCAAGATGCCTCGCTGAGCTCTGAACAGCGTCGCACACTGTGGCTGAAACTCAGACAGGTCAATAACAATCTTTACTTATTAAATCCATTTTACAAAGTGCTTCACAAAAGTGGTAAAATGAAACAGCTAAGTCATACAGTATCAGATTTTAAAGGTCCCATACTGTGAAAATGCATCTTTTTTGGGTTTGAGGTTTATATACAGCATGTGATGAAAAATAAAAGGTGTTAAAATAGGAACTTGTCCAGAAAAACTCACAACAATGTGGACAACAGGAAAAACAAACCATTTTAAATGTCTGTAACTTGTGATATCACAGGAAAGTCAAATCAAGCTAAAATGCATTAGTCTTGCCCCACTGAGCCAGTAGGAGCTTTCAAGCTTACACTTTCGCTCACCCAATCGTAGCCAAAACAAATTTTTCTGATGAAAACTGGGCAATCAACACATCACATACAAGTGGTAAGATATGGGAACTTTAAAAGAAAACATGGATAATAACAGATTTGAAAAGAGTGAAATCATAAAGTATGTTTTAACTAGGAAGCCCTCGGAGAGACCTCTGCCAAGACCTCTGCCAAGGCAGTTCATTTCTCCATATGACATTATTAGGGCCTGTGTGCACAGGGAGCGTTTTTAGCGACCGCAGGGCTCCCAGCGTTACTTTGTGGGCGATGCTGCCCAGTGCTTCACCCAGCGTTTTTTGTTGCTGTGATTATGTGCCGGTCATTTGTCTGTTGGTAGACAGTGACCCTTGAAATGTTGGTACACATTTTGAAATATTATTATATTTAGCTCACAAAATAGTGGTGTAAGATTTTTTTTAGGAAACAATATGGTGGGTTAAGATTTAACTATGTGGTTGATTTATCAAGATGAAGCCTATGTAGAGGTTTGATCTGATGATCTTGGACAGGCACAGAATCAGTGTGTGAGAAGTTTACACTATTTTCTTCCTATATCCCGCCCCCTCTAGATTTTGATTGGTTGGTAAGTGAGCAGTGATCACCAATCACAGCTCTGTTCTTAAGACTGAGTGTTGAAATGCCTTCAGCCCATCAAAAAAAAAATTATGTGCGCTGAGATGGTGGTCTGGATCAACACTAAAATGTAATCATCTGTTCTTTGTCCCACTTAACACCATTCCTGAAACTTTAATCAAAATCCTTCCATAACTTTTTGAATAATCTTGCTAACTTGCTAACTAACTAACACACAGCCAAACGCCGGCCCTGCAGAATGAAGGTTTCATCTATTTGGTCTGAATAATATACACTTATTCAGACCAAATAGATGTGAAAATTTCCAAGTGGTAAAAATAAGATGAGACTAGAGAATGTGAGTATGCATGAGTAAAATATTAATGTAAGAGTAGCATGTTTAAATGTTTTCATGTGAACAGTCCTTCGGTCCAGTGAAGCAGCTGAGAGCAGATCAGGTACTGGCTCTGGGTTCACTCCTCACTGAAATGGGAGAAAGAGAGCTGCAAGACACAAATCTTACCCATCCAGCTGTGGTGGCACATCTGGGAACACTGACAGACTGGAGCTATAAGAAGGTGAGCTTTTGAATTCTTCATCTTAATGTGCAGTACAACATTAAGTGGGTGATCTAAATGTGAAGCGTTAACTGTGTTTATTGTTTTTGACTCTAGATGAGAGCTGTGATCATGAGTGTTATGAGGAAGCGAAAGCAGAAATTCGATCAGTTAACAGCTGTTGACATGGCGACATATGGCCACCTGATCTGTGGTCTGTATCCATCAGAAATAAAAAAACTCAACCCCTACAACCTCAGGTCAGTGCAACACCTCCCGCTAATGTATCCATCTTCTCAACAGTGCAGTAACATTTGTTAAGAGGTCCTTGAGTCAACCGCCACTTTACAAAGAGGGTTTTTCAAAATAAGTCCATCACACAGGGATTTCCTCTAATGGCAAATGTACAATATGCCAGGAGGAGGCAAAACAAATATACCAACACATCACTTACGGCACTTTATGATGATGTTTCCATCCATTTGTCACCTGTCAAGAGTTTTGAAAATAATTGTTAGACCATTATAATAAAGTAGTGAAACGTCAACATGTATGATAAGTGTTACTTTTAAATCCATCATAGTTTTCTACTGGGAATGTGAGGCAAAATCTGGCAAAGACACATTGAATGCTTGGTTTACAAATGTAATAAGATTGTATTAAGCTGTGTCTACAAAAATGAGAATAAAACACAAATTTTCTTTAATAATAATTGAGAAATGGGG
>JAQQAE010013712.1:0-12648 GCA_029823295.1 Pseudamia nigra | reverse complement strand
CCCCAACTGCATGAAGCGCCTGACAGCTGCCGCGTCATTCTGGGGCACCTCAACATGAGTGCACCTTAAATAAAATTCTTTGTATGTGTATGCATGCTTGGCAATAAAAGAATATTCTGATTCTGATGGAAAATGTGGAGGAATGTCCAGGCTGCTTATTATTACAAAGTGCAGGTGTTACTTTACAATAAAGTAAAACAATGACTAGATTCTGTTGAGCATTTATTCTTTTCTTTCTACATTTTAGGAGGCATTATTCATTTTTCAACTTTCAAAATGGTGCAGCAATCTCTCAAAAAGCACATGCAGCAACAATACCATCATCCATTTTGTATCAAACAGACATGAGCCGTCAGATTTTCACAATCTTCGAGACAATAATCAAGTCAGTAATGTTCATGTTTTATTCATTCACTAAACTCCAGAAGGTTTTTTTTACCCCTTACATGTGTACTTACGGTTTCATGTTGAACAGGTCACGTACGGCCACATTTGCGTTGCACTCTCGGTTGCGGCGTTCGGTGAACAGTTTGTCTTTGGTCCAGGTCATGTGAACGCGCTCAGGTCCGGCATCTGCTTTGTCATTTAATGTGCCATGAGACGCTGTGTTTCTGTCATGGATGAGCTGGGCCTGAGGACGGAAACAGAAGCACAAGTTAAAAGTGGAAGAAAGTACAGTTAAGTAGAGTTGATGAAGCATGATTCAGAATGGAGGGAGGGAACAAAGAAAAGACAAACGGTTCACAAACCTGCTGCAACAATTAAAACGGCACAGATGAACACGACAAGTACACACTAAGCTTCACAAGACGGCATTCCTCAGGGTAAATGTTACAACATAAATACAACTCACAAAATCGTGCAAATTTAACCAGATTGAGCTGCAAGAATCATAATGTAACCACATACACATACGAGGCTCAATCAAAGCTGAAACATGCGGGCGTGTGAAGCAGGGACGTGAAGGGACTGGTTCACTAACACGGTGCAGTTCAAATTCTGATGAGGAATAATGTTCACTTCACTCACTGTGTCTGAGCTGCAGAGAACCACCGTACTTACATCATAATCAAGAAGAATTAAAATCATCCATGCTTTTATTATCTCATGTTGTAAAACGTGAAAATTTCAGTTCACATTTCAAAATGAAAGTCTGCAGAGCAGACTTTTATAAAGAAACTAACCTTAGTGAATAAAGCAAACGTGTGAAATGTAAATGCACCTTATGTAAATTATTGATTGACTTGTTACTGATGCAGAATCATGGTTAAATGTTAATAAAACCATGACAAAATGTCTACTGATACTCACAAAACAATATTAAAGCAAAAGATTTAATCATGACATAATAGAAAACTTTGCCTTCCATAATGTAAACACATTCACTTTTGGCCAGTTGCTCATCATCATACACATGACCAGCACACTACCTGATTATCACTGTAATTATGCACAGTTTCTGTACTTCCTAACGACAGATAATTAAGAGGTGAGGATCTGTACATTGCTGTAGATACTCATGTAGATAAAGGTATTAATAAGAGCTTCATAAGATCATACACTGCTAATATTTCTGGTAATGAGCAACTACTTAATAGTCAATATGTACACCTTAATATGAACTGTTAAACCTGTAATAAATAATAATAAAAACTAACTCTATACTTTCCTAAGTCTTTTATTAAGTTACAAATGTCTCAGGAGAATATATGTGTTATTAAGGCTCACAATATTCATAATACAAATGATAATGACATATTACAAGGCATTGAGGTACTTTTGTCAAGCACCTGTAGCCCAACATCGTTTAGACTGACACTTTACAAGACAGAAACAACTCAGTCTGTTTCAGCCTCATATTTGATTGATGTTCCCTACAGTGAGCAGAATGTTCTGAAACGTGTGGTTTGACTGACGTGGACCGTACTGTGAAGGGAGGAACAGTATGTAATTTATTGAAGGCCTCCAGGTGTGAATGTATTAGTACAATGTTGTCCTGTACTGTATAATAACGGAAATGAACGGCTCTAGCTGTGACTGTATATGAACACTAGTTAACAGAGCAGGTGACGATGCTGTTGTGGGTTTAATATAATGATTACTGAGCGATTACAACAGTTCAAGTGAAAAGGAATTAAAAAAACAGGACATTACTGTCAGATTCTTGTACAACAGAATAAAGAATAATGTGACGGATGAATATCAAACAATGACTTTGCAGTTGCAGGACATCAGTATGATATTTGTCCCACATAAGGTCTTGATTAGTGCTCTCTGTTGGTCACACGACTGTCCACTTTTTGCTCGGTTTGTGTGGATGGAAGCTGAGGTGAGGTGCTGAGGTGATGGGAGTACAGGCAGGAGATTGGAGGGTGTGACAGGCTGGTTTTCACAAAGCAGCACTCAATGACTATACGGTAGCACTACTGGCAGGCCAATCTGGACATATGATTTTAATGCTGTCAAATACTCTCCTTTACTTCATCAAATAGACTAAAGGCAAACTAACATGTACTACAATATGCAGGCTCAGACCCCTGGATTGACGGACGCTTCTTACTGGCTTTCAGTCAGATCGAGAGGCTCTGAAGCATGATGTGAGGAGATCAACAGTGAACTGATGGTAAAGCTTTAAAATGAATGAAGGCTAACTACCAATGACTTATCGATAGTAATTCATCTTCTGTGACCAAAGAAAGATGAGCTTCTTTGGCATCTGGTAAAAATGAGAGTAATCAAATTCCAGAGTCCAGACCATAGCATGTCCAAGGATTAAGTGCAGTCAAAGATCCAACTTTGTGAAGACAGGTTTGTGTGTCTAAAAATGAGGGACAACAGGTTGACACAATGAGCTACCTCGTCCTCCTGAGTGTCCTCGGCCGTCGAGGACTGCCGGCTGAGGCTTGGGCCCTGGACCGCAGCCTGGTTCTTCCTCCGGATTGAGCTACGCGACTCATCTGTGATACTCTGAATCTGAGTGATGCGGCCCGGAATTTGCATGTGCAGGTGAACAAGGAAAGGGGCCGACTGTCATTTAGCGCAACAACAGGCCAAAAAGTAGCTGATATATCAACCTGAACTGCTTGCTCTGCAATGCTAGTCATCGCCTTGTATGTACATCACAACAAAGCAAAATGCAATTATTCACTTACAATATCTTTCATGAACATGTTCGTTTCAAATCATGAAACATTAGAACAGAGGGTATGTATGTGACATCACAATTAGAGCTGCAACCACTAGTGTTCAATTACTACATGAATCAGATCAAGTCATTTTAATTGTAAAAAGAACTTTAAAGGTAAAAAAAGCTTCAAATTCTCTCACTTCAGCCTCTTAAATGTGAATATTTTCTGCTTTATATCTCCTGTATGAAAGTGAATACATGTGTATTAGCCACTACTGTTCCTACAGTAGCGAGTTATATTTAATTCAGGATGATCATGTACATTTCAATTTAACTTTATACTTTGCATAAACTGTACAGAAAAAATAAAGCATCAATGCATCGTTAAAATCTAGGGACAAATAGTTCTGAAGATGTAAAGATGACACATTTTAACCTTCTGTTTGCAGACATGTTGCTGTGTGTCTTTTGGTGGCATTATGACATCAGGGCAAACCCCCTGTGCAACATTCCCTTATGCTGAACTTTAGAGGAGCTACAGACACAGCGCAAAGGCGGGTTCAGTGTTGTGTGCAGGTACATTACCTCTCTTTCCCTTTCAGTTCTAGAAAGTTGCATCTGTTTTAACATCTGCGATCTTTGCTCCATCACCAGAGTCTTTTCGTACGTGAAGGCTGAGATGTCGTTATCATGCTGCACAGAAAGGGAGAAGAAACAGTGCAATCAGTGAGTTTGGAGAGCTACGAATCCTTTATGCCGCTTAAGAAGACAGTTTCACTTCATTCTTTGAAGAAAAAAGGAATTCAAATCAAAGGCTGCACCATGAATAAGTTATGCAATGTACAAAGTGTTTCATGGACCCGATTTGAAATCACCTTCTGCAACCACAAACCACCTGTGAATGAAACGTTTACCACATGAAAGGGGGGAGGGCATAGAATTTTTAAAAACTACCATTAGGTGTCGCTCCAGATTGGTCACACGAGACCCAATGACTTGGCACTACACTCTGATCCCCAGACATTACACCCTGTGGCTTTTTCATATGAGGATACGTCAAACACAGTGTTTTTGTGCCTCAATTAGTGACTAATCTGGATGAATCAAAAACAGAATCAGGGCAGCAGTGACTGGAGTGGACAAAGACACTGAGGGACGTTTGGGACCAATTCAACATTCATCTCCATGATGTTGGTGCGGCAGGTGGAGGGCATATAGAGCATTTAGAAAACTTGAGAACTCACTAAACCATTTGTAACTTTTGTGTTGTTGTCCTATGTTTCTAATAAGAAATATACCAGATTGAAATTCGGTCCATCTTTTTGAAACACCCTGTATTGCAATTCTATCAAACTTAGTCTCACCATCTCAACCACTTCTACTTCTGCATCTAGACGCAAGTGGTAAAGGAACATCTGGAGATCTTTCTTCATCTGGATACTGTTGTCATCCATCTGAGCTACAGTGAAGATGCGCATCTTACACTTCCTCCACACCTGGTGCAAATAAAGGCACAGATATTAGAAGAAGGTAAATAGAAAGGCAACACCTTCATAGCAAAAGATGGAATTTAGAATGGATTAGGGACGTCTTTGTCACGACACCTCCAAGCTAAAAACACACAAACCTTATGCTGTCGTAGTAGGAAGGGCAGTAGCATCAGCATGCCTCCATCATGCACCACCCACCACACGTCAATGGTACCCTCACTTAGTCGGTCCTGGTTGGTGGGGAAACTGTCCACATTCTTAGCCACAAGCAAGGCCTGATGGGCCGCAGTAGTTTCCCGAATAGTCTCTGAAAAAGGAAGAGTTGCATACATTTTTAAGACAGCACAGCTAATGCAGGGTATGCTTGAAACTCTTAATTCCAGCAAGTTTATCTCAGTTTCTTTATCGTCAATCCTCTTCTGCTCAAACGGTCTCCAACCTACCGATGAAACTCTTCCATGACTGTGGGTCATTGGACTGCTTCCACGTCCCAGGCCAGGCCATGAGGACTGTGTTGTGCTTCATGCCTCCCAGTCCTGCAGACTGGATGAGGTGAGAGACGCCATCTCTGAGGTTGGACGACACCACAACATGACAGAAACCTTTTGTACGCTCTGTTGACATGCACGCCTTTATGTTCTACACAAAGACAGAGACACAGCACAGACAAGAAGAAAATGATAACAAAATTGACATTTTTATGCGTGAAGGCTTTGCGATGCAATCTTAAGTCAGCACTCTCATTAGTGGCCATCCAGGACAATTCATGATGATGGGTTGAAACAATGGCCATGAAATCTGTGTAATCTGCAGCACATGACTGCTTTTGCAGATAAAGTAATAATCCACCGATTAAAATGTGGTTTTGAGGACACAGTCAAATGAGGCTGCAGCAAAGATTCTGAAGGCTCATCTTAAATTCACCAGCAGATGGCAGAGTTCATCTGCCGTAAGTCTGAAAGTGCATTACGAAGCTTGAATTTTAACACAATGTTCAGCTGCTCATTTCTTTACATTTTCAAATAAACCACCATGATGCTAATTGAGTGGGAAAGATTTTGACGCTTTACTGACCATGTAGATCACTTTTTTTTGCAGAACTGAGTGATTACATGTGAACATGCCACAGTGAGGTATTTCTATTGTACCTGCTCAGCTTTCTTGGACTCTGCATCCTTTGTCAGATAGGTTCCCTCTAAAACATTGGCCACTATGGTCAGGCCTTTGCCTGCCTTCAGCTGGGTGGTGAGGGACAGTAGACGAGGGTGTTTGACTGCTTGATCTGAATCCACATTCAACAGCACCAACAGCTGAGGCCTAGGTACATGAAGCAAAAAAGATAAGGGAGACGGGGTTAATTTGTTAACAAGAAGTTTTCACATTAAAATGTTAACCTCACAGCTGCACCTACACAGTTCAGGGTTAGAGACTGGCTTTTAAACCACAGAGGAGCAAATAGAGCACATCCAGAACAAGAGAATATACAGCATTTTTGCTTAAAAAAAGATAATTAAATTGATGTTGCAGTCTACAGGGTCGACCACTGTAGGAGTAGGCAACAAACAGAGATGAATCAAAATCCCTGCCTGTGTGACGCTTTAGTGACAGGTGCAAAGTTCAAAACATCTATAAAACACAAACAGACAAACTGACCACATGGTTCAGATCAGCACCGAAATAAGGCAATAACCCAGAAATGACATTAAAGAGTATCATTCTACATTTTGTGTCTATTCTATTGATGTGGTGAGCTGGTTTACAACTTATGGATGTAATCCCATAAAAAAAGAATTAGAGATGAATCTCCAATTCTAAGCTGGGATGCAAGTCCATGCAGTAGTTCAAGAGTTTCTTGGTAACATACAAACAAACAACAACAAACAGAGGTTACAAGTAAGTACCTCCAGTTCTTTGTGTGTGGGGGCGTGTCCTCCAGACGAATAAGGGCGTAGCGGGCGGCGTTAAGAGATAGGCCTCGGATGCCATCACCCCACTCCTTCTCTGCCCTGATGACGTGGGAAAAAAATGGATAAAATTAGAAAAAACATGAATAAATCCTTTGCTGTCACTGGCTGATAAAAACATATTAAGTTATAGCTTATGAATAATTTTCAAAACCTGCACAACACTTGTGAAAATACACTGCTGCTGATATAAAAATGAAATGCTGTATTCGTTATAGAGCGTATGGAACTTCTGCCACTAGGTGATGCTAAAGCTCAGCTATAACAACAGTGGACAGTAGCTGCTTCTCATTTTTTAAATGCAGTCCTCGAGCCTCTTAGGCCCGCCCACGAGAGACACATGCCAAGGACGTTTGGATCAGACTGAGGACAGAGCGGGATTTTAATAACGAGAAGTCCTGTCATAACAAAGAGACGTGCTTTAAATTAGATGTGTGTGTAGTATTTCATTACAATATCATCAACTCCATCTGCATTAATGGAGACATTTATTAACATCTCATTTACAACAACACATCAGCAAAAGTTTAGACAGCAGGAAAAATACTTATTAGAACTAATATTCATAAAGGAATTAAATGGAATTAATGAAACAAAACTGAATCAAATAAAACAAAAAAGCTAAATAAAATTAAAACAAAATAAAACACTCCAAAGTAAAATGAAATAAAACAAAATAACATGAAAAAACAAAACAGAGTTAATCTTTTGAATGATTTTGAAATGGTAACATCTAGCTGTGGATGCCATGTTTATCAATGTTCTTCTGTCTGATCTTAATGTGACTCTTCATCAGATCAATGTACAGCTTCTGTTCTGAGTGTGTTTGTGTCTGTAGTGAACATATGAACCGGACAAAAACAAAACCATCAAAAGAAAACGGGACGAGGTTTTTATGTGACAGCACCAACACTGAGGTGATTCTAAAACGATGCACTGCAGGATCAATAACCTGTCTATAGATCAATAACCTGTCTACAGATCAATAACCTGTCTGTGAAATGGCTCCGCCTCCTTCTCCTTCTCATCATCATGTTAACAGGATATACGTACAGTCAGATTTCCATTGGTTGATGCAGTAGAATGTGTTCTGTCACTGGGTTTACTTGTATACATGGAGTAGGTAGAGGGGTTGGCAGAAGCCCACCTCAAAGGTAAATTTGAGTTAAAGTTGAATTTCTATTTTAATTTTATTTCAGAGTTTTATGATGGAAAGCATTATTCTTCTTTCTTCAACAATCCAGACAGTCAGGAAAACAGCAAATAAAAATAGTGGCACCTTTTAAAACTTATACTTAGACTTGTATTATGTAATGAAAACTACTGACTGTAGATCTGTCAGTGATAAATGAATCCAATGTTCTGCATATTTATCAGTTGACTCCATGGAGATCCAGAGAATCTAATGCACTGTGGTCATAAATGTACACACGTTACACAGTAAATCCAGTCCTTTACTACCTGTGAATATTTCATCAATTTTCTGCATATTAAATGATAAAGATGTGCATTAAATCCTGACAGTCTAAACCTCTGATCACATTCTCCTTATGAACAAATCATGTTTAACATCACTGTGAAAGCTTCATGTTAATGATGTTCACATGTCCTAGTGTCAGTCACTACAGGTGGAGTTGACCTGTGTGTAAACGCTGCTGCTATGTTGTTCAGGTGTGTGTTCACATTTAAAGTATCAGATATAATGTAATTATTTTTTAGAGATCCATCATTTTAATTGGTATTTAATTGGACTGTCTGAATGCGTTTTTCTGATCTGGCTGTAATCAACAGTGCCATGATGGATCAGTACCCATGTCATGCACATTTTTACATGTATTTAAGGCACACATCACACATTTGATCATTGACAGAACTAATACAGTTTCCAAATGAAAAACTGTTCTTTTTTAAAGTCCTTCTCCTTCTGTGTGTCTTGTCAGTGAAAAAACTTCGCCAGATGATACACCCACGGATAAAAAAAATCTGGGTGACGATGTAGCACTGAGGACAAGGGAAGAAGAGGACGCTGCAAATAAGGGCTTTGAGAAGCAGCCAATGTCATGAAGCAGGATGGAATCATGGGAATTGCTGTTGTTATCACCTTTGCCAAATAAAAATCTATGGGACATAATCATACTCAGAAACATTGTATTCATATTAAATTTAGTGATGTATGTTCACATTAAGACAGTTCATTTCCAGGGTTTTCACATGTCTTCAGCGAACACCAGAATATTTTCACGATACTTTTAATGACTGATGTGTCAAGCAACTAATCAACAGGACGGATGGACATGAACATGACATGGCAAACTCTGATTGGTCCAGAAGATGTTAACACGTGGTGTAAACAGCAGCATTAAAACACAAGTGAGGCTTCAAATGGAGCAGAATACTGATATTGAAGTCCAGGGTTTATGGAGGGAGGAGGACGTACACCAGGGAACCTCATTTCTTACTCTGATTACTATGTGGCAACTAGAAAAACTAAATATTATTTATACTGATGTTGTTTTCTTCTACTCGGAAGGGGACATCACATTTAAAAAAGGTTGAGAAATGTATGCAGTGGAACCTCAGGAAACAAATGCTTCTACCACCAAAATTTTCGGGACAAATCGGACAAAATTTTGTCCCATCTAGTCAAAAAAAAAAAAAAAAAAAAAATCGCCGACTCATAAGCCAAGGTAAGGTGACATTGTAAATCATTTTAAGAACTAATTTCATGCATTTCTTTTCAGATAATTAACACAACTTCCTTTTCAAATAATAACAATAATGAGTAAATGTGCACATACGGGTGTGTAATACATACATTATATGGGAGTTTCCATGGGTCTTGGAACGGATTAATTGGTTTTGCACGTATTCCTATGGGAAAACCAGTACTGTCTAACAAATTTTTCGCTCAACGAACGTGACGCCGGAACAGATTAATTTCATTACCTGAGGTTCCACTGCATATGTGTATAAATATAGCACTGATATGCAAAAATGTGTACCATAGCACGTGCCATTTTACTGCAGATATGAATCATTTTTTTCATCCAAGCCGACACGACCTCACATATTTGCATACTCTGCTTAACTGACATATTGACTCTAGACATTTAAAGCTCAACACATTACTGAACAGAAAGCCATTCTTACCCCCTGTATTCAATGTATTTGTAGATGCACCCTGCGATAACAATGGCTACGATGGCGTAGTACCAGGAGGAGATGAACATGATGGCAAGACATAAGCTCATTCCCAGGAAGGACAGAGCCCTGCAGGAAACACACCTCCAGGTTAGTCTCCACATCCATCAACATGTCTTAATTTGAATGAAAGCAGTTTAGAATTGACTGCTGAGAGGCTTACAACTGCAGCCCCGGTTAAATGATGAAATCCACTGCTAACAATAGCGTCCACTGTCCTCATACTGTTTCATGGAACTAAATCACAGTTAACGCCATCATCACACTGAGAAGGTTTGTGTCTGGCTGTGGAAGTAAATGTAGGAATTTGTAGGTATTAATCACTCATCACACACCAGTGGTAGTACTTGAAGCGGGGTCTCCAGTTTGGTGTTCGCAGCAGGGTCTGAACCGCACAGGCGAGGTTCACAAACAGATAACACATGAGGAAAAACCTGCAGGAGACAGGACAAGGCAAAAATCACCAATGTGCAACTAATTAGTGGCTTTAAGAAAGGGTGGTGGGTGGGGGGGGGGCAGCGGGCTTGAATTAATGCAGAACAGATACTGACATGGACAGAATAGGAGCTACGGCATCGAGCGAGGCAATAAGGATGCCGATCTCACAGATCCCAGCAGTCAGCAGCAAAGCCCAGGTGGGTTCTCCGTTAGCCTTCCCATGACCAAACACCTAATAAACACACAGATAATTATACATGAGCATGTACGGGTAGATATGTACACATCAACAGTCCCACAAGGTCACCTCAACGTCACCTCATGCTCATACAAATGTAATCCTAGCTCCATTATAGAAGTAATAATAGATGCTTTTTAAAGTACGTAGTTTACAGTAAACTCAGGGACCGGTTTCCATATACTTCACTCATGTTGGAAATCAGTTGCTAAAACTTGTGAAAAGTTGGGCCTGTTTTACAAAACAGGAATCACGGTGACAGACAGTCACACAGTTTGCTAAATGTGCAAAAAATTAAAAATGAATAAATGTGACAAAAAGTTCAGTCCACAAGCCTTTGTTCATCCAACATCAGGAATGTCTTTGAAGAGCTGGACAATGAATTTCACACGAGGGATTGATAAAGTTTTATCTAGTTGATCTTAAGTTAGCAGCATAGAGCAGCCATTCCAAAACAATGGGTCCGGACCCACAGAAGGGTCACGAGAGAATTTATTTGGGCCCCAAAACAAAATGACATTTCAAGGACGCAAGAGCCAAGTACTGGATACAGACTTGATGGTCTAATTATTGTGATAATAATATATGAGAATGAATTGGAATTCATTACCTTTGCCTAAATGCATTTATTTAGTATTAATGTCTTAAAAAGTGTAGACATAAAACAAAATGTGATTTCAATAGCCTGTACCTCTTCAAATTGGGTCATGTATCTTCTCTAGTACACCCTGTAGTATTACAAAAGAAACGTTAAAAACGATCATTTACGCATAAATTCACTCCTCATTCTTTCATGATTTGGGTCCCCCCCAAAAAACTTTGAAGACCACTGGTCTAGACCAAGGCTGAGCAAGGAAAAGCAACGAAAATATTCAAAATAAAAACAGATCATTTTTTAAAAAATGGCTGGAGTATGCTTCAATTCTGCCCCAAGGAGGCTGCAATGCTTCCTGCTGCTGGTCCTGTCTACAGTGCAACAGACAGAGAAGATATACTGTATACTGCCTGAAGCACTAACAATGCATTTAAAACCACAGTTCACAGACAAATGCAGAACAGAGGTAAATGATGTGCCTTTGTTGCTAACCTGTAAGAAAGGTACAATGCCATCTCGTGCGATGGCCTGCAGCAGACGTGGAGCACCGGTCAAACTCTGCAGCCCTGCCCCGCAGCAAGAAAAGAATGAGCCGATTACAATAACCCAGGGAGAAGGCCAAGACAGGGTGCCGATCACAAGGTTCCCTTTCACAGAGTCCCCAAACCTGCAACAGACATATGCATTATGAGCATTTCATTCAAGTGATTTTGTGAAATCATCCTCGGGATCCTGTATGTGTTTTTAGCATGTTTTGTGTAAACATTTGACCACTGTAGATTAATTTATTGTTTGTTCACGATGCTGAAATTTATTTGTCGTGTGAAACAGGTCTGTTTTGTAAATGAGACTTTGGGTTTCAATGGGATCACCTGTATAAATAAAGGTTAAATAAAAAAAAAACCCAAAATGAAAACTGTACAGATGCAGATATACTAGGTCTTCACCATATCCTACTCTATAGGATAAATACTGTATAATGGAATCTGAAAGTGAAAAAATGAATCTCCATGTCATGTCACCAACTGAAAATGATCAGTCCTACATCTCAAGCCTTAGTTTCTTGATAAAAGATGTGTGTGAGGATACGGTGGTTTAATCATATTGCATGAAAAAAAATGATGGGGCCAAAACTTGTTACTATTATTAGACTGTATTATTGTATTTACACTAAAAGGGGAAAGAAGAAACTTCTAAATGTAAAACAAATGTGGAATATTGTTGTGTACAACATGCATCGTGTGTCTCTTACTTGTCTCGGAGCAAAACCCCCTCAATGCAGGCGCCAAATAACACCACACAAGTGATGTCTGATGAGGAGGTGCTCAGGAAAGTAACACGTCTTCAACTGTTGGGTTTCAGAGACATGAACAGGCAGCATCGTTCCCTGGACTTTTCAGAGCAGTCTCTAACAGTGTGAGTGAAAACGTGTGACTGAAATACAGTGGTGCTTCGGATAACAACGATAATCAGTTCCAGCGTCATGGCCTTTATCCGAATCGGTTGCTATCCGAAGCGACTTTTTCCATAGGAATACATGTAAAACCAATTAATCCGTTCTGGACCAATGACTAACTCCCATATAAAGTATGTAT
>JAQQAE010013711.1:0-12648 GCA_029823295.1 Pseudamia nigra | reverse complement strand
TACGTCGGATGCCCTTCCTGACACAACCCTCTGCATTTAACCGGGCTTGGGACCGGCGTAAGAAAGAACACTGGCTTCTGCCCCCCCTCACGGCTGCATTGAGTTCCCCCATCAGCATGGTTGGTAGAAAATGCTTGTACCTGAATCTCTGCCTTTGACTTTCACACCGCCCTGCAGCCATGCAGAATCCTTCTCAGATATACTGTAGTGGGATTGGTTGGTAAGGTCCACATTTCCTTTGCCTCTGATCCAGGAGGTCCTCTTGGGAGTAAACTCTTCTCTCCATATCAATCCAAAATGGATCCCAAAAAAGGAAGATCCAAAAAAGTCATGTATATGTAAAAAGTATAAGAAAAAGTGGAGAACTGGCAGAGAACTGTTGTCAATTTCTGCCACCTGTACCATCGCATTCTAAAAGTAAGCTGTAAACGAGTGAATATTATGATTATTTTAGCCACGGTGCAAGTTGTTTGTGTATTTAGATCTAACCAAACCATCGTCATGACATTGTCAATGCCATATGTTATGTATTTCTAACAGTCTTGTTCAATGATTGGCGCTATACAAATAAAGATTGATTGATTGATTGATTGATTGATGAGGACATACGGAATAGTCATTGATGAATTCATTGATGAAGTGATCTATCTATGTTAAAGTCCATCAGCATCTCATTATCATTTTATACTTGTACATACAGTACTTACAATATTCCTGAATTTTATATCCTAGCAATAGTCCACAGTCTACAGGTATCACATCCAGGACTTTCCTGGTTTTAATCACTGATCATTGTCATTTCCCCTTTTTTGTCCATGCTCAGTGCCCTGTATATTCAGAAGAGAGTGTAAAGTCTTTAATGTATGGACAGAGTGCAGGGCCTGCCGTTTCCAGTGTGGCTGGAACTCCATCTATACCCTTCAACTGAGTGACAGGGTCATGGCCCAGATATCAGTCAGCACTCGCTGCAGCAAATTACTTCTAATAAAGCCTTTCGAAAAGGACCATTAACCACAGCGGCACACACATACATGCATACGTCTAGTGATGGGCTGCAACTGTGGCAGCCACTCCAATCAGCACCAATCAAACCATAGCCCAGTGAAACTGCCCAGCTTAGACATAATGAGATAATGATCTCCAAAAGTAGGGTAGTATTTTGCATTTCCCAATCAAGCTGCTATCAGCCAATATGGCTACTGCTGAAATAGAAACTATCTTGGCAGCTTGTCAGTGGCTCATCAAATCCCACAACTGGTTTCAGTGAATCTGTCCTGTTTGAACACAAAGAAATGCTCCTGTCTGAAATGAGAGCTCAAACACAACTATTTATAATTATTATTCAAAGACAACAGGTTTTTAAAACTCATTACACAAATCCTAAACATAAAGAGCCAAATATTTGTTTGTTACAGCTTGTTAATGAGGAATTTCTTGATTTTCACTTCATAAGGTTCACAACTCAAAAGAAAGTATTGCTAATCCTCCAAATTCAATCCAATGGCAGAAACAATTTCCTTTAAAAGTTGAAGATGTAAAATGACACATGTGCCTGTACTGAAAAGGAGGTGTTCCTCTCACAGGTGAGCCATCTCAGGAGTGAATGTGTGATATTTCTTATGTTGCTGGAGGTCATCCACATGGAGACGAGGTTAGGAGTATGTACAAACCTTACAATAGAATTTTATTTGAAAAGGGACAATACAGTTTAACATAGTTCCATTACAAAGAACACAAGTGATGTGCTGTACATGTGAGTTTATCATATGAGTTTTTCATTTACATAAAACCAGTGTTTTGGCAGCTAGTAGTTGATCATTCATGGCCGACTGATATAAACAATTAAACATGTGACCTGCCACTCAACATGGCTTACAACCTCACAGTTGTCAAGCTAGTATGTCCTTTTTTTTCTTACCTATACCAGACATTGAAGGAATCTGAATACTAAGTGAATACATTTTTTTCATGGGTCATCATGGTCTCAAACGTTTTATTTGGACCCTCTAATAAGTAATGTGATGGTCCATCTTTAACTTTTTGCTTTGCTAGTAAGATATTACAGCAAATAACCCGACAAATGACTGATGTGCTGGGCTTTGATTGACCTGTCACTATACCAAGTTGCACCAATTCAGAGCTTTGTATCTTCTATTTATTCATTCATTCATTCATTCATTCAATATGTTCATAGTTATACATGAGATACACTCGACTGCAGCTGTGGGTAAGTGTTTACACTAAAAACACTGTGATATGACTTTGTTTGACACTGCGTGGTGAAGTTTTACTGCCTCAGTAAGATAACGGCTAATTTTAGCTCTCCCATGAGCCCTCTGACATGGACGCTTCATAAGCCCCGCTGCCATTCGTCCAAATATGGCTACATCCTGTTTTTGGCTCCAAGATGCCGTCCAAGAAGTGACAAGTCGATTGGCTTCAAAACGTCCATTCAGAAACTAATGGGTGACGTCACCGTCACTTTGTTCATAACGTAACAGTCTCCAGATGCTAGCCCCATCGTAGCTACCGCTAAGACTGTTTTCAACTCTGTGAGTTAATCCATGAGCTCGTGCACCTATAAGGTTGTGAGCTGTGTCGACTGGCAGGTCATCTGTCTAATCATTTACAGCAAACCGCTATAAATGATTGACTACTAGCTAGTTTCCCAACATTAAAGACTGCATCTTCCATGTGCTTTGGACCATCATTTGTCTTAAGGAAGGGTCGGTACAGAGTCAATAGCCCTGTTAGTGCAACTACAACAACTGTACAAATCTATATCATGCCAAGAAACACTGAGTTAAGTGAAGAGAAAAGACAGTACAGTATATCATGACTTAAAGAAATGAGGGTCAGTCACTCGGAAAAATCCAAACAACTTTGAATGTCTCCAAGTGCAGCTACCAAAACACTATGATGAAACTATCTCTCATGGCCCAGGAAAAAAGACCAAAAGATACCTCTGCTGCAGAGAATAAGTTTATTAGAACCTCTTTTAGCTTCTAGTATCTCAGATAGAATTTGATTGTTTTGTATGAATTAATAAAGCGTGATTTGATCATCAATATGACACACAATGCCGTACGAACAAAGAAAACACATACATGAACAGATAATAAAGACACAGTATTTGTATCTACTCTCAACAGCTGTTTCTTTGAAATAATGTTTGTTTTCTTTATGTCTGTTTTCACTGTCCCTTCTCCTCCACATTCATTATCACTTCATCAGGTTATACAGCTGTATAAGCTGCAGTCAGACTTGTAATTAGATGGTGCCTAAAATTAGCAATGAAAAGACTGCATCAGCAAGGGACAAGTAGCAATTAATGCCTGATGTAGAGGCCAGCTCGGCACACTGGAGGCCAAGGACATGTTGCGACAAAACATTCATTTTCCATTTTCTTTCTGTCTGTCGAGGTGACTGGCTGCTGGCAGTGTGATTTCTCAAGCTGTGAATGTCTCACCAGCCTGCAGCCCATTCGCTTCACACACTGTTCAACCTGTCAAACTATTATTCTACAACTTTATGTCCGACTCTGCAAACACTCAACTTCTCTGTTTATGACAATTCACAACTCTGTTATATGAAACCTCTATGCGACTGCTTTGTAACACTGGTTTATATGGATTTGTGCTGTGTATTGATTATCGACAACACAAAAGAGTTTTCAACTGGAAACAAAAAGTAATCAGATTTTTCTGTCAACAAATCACAAGTGACACATGTCTGCATTGTTTTTTGAATTGATATATATTTGCTTTGTCAAAATATCATCCACACATCCACGATGACTCATGATGAAAATGTGTTCACTTGGCATTTTCAGTGAGAAGTACAGTGTAATACTATGAGAGTCAGGGCTTCTCGGAGCCAAATGAGTAGGTCCCTAGTGGCCAACGGTGGTATTAAACCTTTAAGTCACCTCTTCATCGGCCTCACTGCTCAGCCCTGGACACTGTCCACTGGCACAGACTGAAAAAAGTAGAGTAAGTAAAGTTAACTAGGTCTTTAATGCGAGCTAGCACACTAATGCTTAACTCACATTAAACATTTCTCTTCATTCATGTCACAATAGCAACCTCAAATATCAACTCTCACCATTTTCTATGCTCTGTGTTGTCACATCTAAAGTGTTATTAGGACAAACTTTCAACTCAAAATAATGGACACCTTGGCTCTGAAAACAGAAAATTACATCACCATTTAAAGTCAGATAGTGACTTTCAGTTTTGTCAGTATACGTACATACAGGCCAGCTTGCTTAATAATAGTTTCAAAAGGTTATTTCAAGTCGGCTGCAGCCGTCTCGGTTGCTCACAAGTGCCCCACAACACGTTTGTCAATCATCACATCCAACCTTCATTTTCTCAGATCAACAGCTGTGATTGGCCTGTCACAGACTTGGCTGGATAGAAATGTTTAAAATAAACGGGAAGAGGGCCCGGAGCGTCTGTCAGAGAAAATGGAACATGAGCTCTCACATTTGTCTCAGGCAAAGTCAAACAAATCATCCCAAAGTTCCTCATCGGATCGAGTGCAGCCAGGAATGAGGACGAGGCACTCGAGAAAGTGAATCTCAAGGTTACAGTGGTGGGATTCTTTCACAAGGATTAAATGCACATATGATGATACACATGAAACATATGTTCAGTGTCCTAATCCCTGTGAAATGATTTTTGGGTATTATGGAATTACAGACCAGGAGGGTTGCTATGTATCCATAAACACAAATATGGGAGTGGATGTTACATAAATGTCCATCTAAATTAAACCTGGAACCATTTTGAGCTTCTCCTCAGAGCTTATCCTCTCACCCTCAACACTCACAGATGAGTAACCTGTTTAGGAATAACTAGTGGAAACCAGATGCATCTGGATCTGGCAGATCAGCCTGGCACTGATCCCATTCAATCTGATTTCCACTGAGTACAGAAGGGTTTGAGCCAATGAAAACTGATCTGATGTGAGGAGGGTCCAATGACAGACCATCGACACATACACGATACATGCTGCAACGGTCACTTCAGTCCATTGATGCAATACGTTGTCAAAGCCTGTACTAGTCTGGTGAAAACTTGATAACCGCGGTTTTCACAGTAAAAAACACTATAACATCAGTTTATGATCCATACTTAGGTTATGAGACAAAACTTTTTTTTTTAACGCCAGATCATTACAGAGACATAGACGCAGCTGCAGTTTATGGTCACTTAAACCTTAGAGTCCCCAAACTGCGGGAGTCTGGGTAACTGGGGGACCCCATTGGCATCAAAAAGCATAAAACAATGCATTAATCTAAACCAAATACAGACGTGTTCACCATCAACTTAAACAGGAGAAACTGTGCTACAAGCACATATCGATCAAGTCATATTTACACACACCCAACACAACTCCAACACCAACATCAGATACCAAAATCCTAAAAAAAAATCCCTAAAACAAGGCTATGGCTGAAGAAGTTCAAACAGTGTTTTATCCAGACACTCACCTGCTATGTGTTCATAAAGCGTTTCTCTAGAGCAGTGAGTGATGAATGCGGCATCTACCGTACATCTATGCTTTACCCATTCTGTTTTCCACCGACACTATAATAATTATAATAATATTTGTATTTATATAGTACTTTTAAAAATAGTTTAAAGCTCTTTGACAGTGATGCAAAAACAATTTTCCTGCAGTAATTTGATGCACCACAACAGCAGCAGATGGAGAAACAACAACATGAGTACAAAATGAGGCAATAAAAACAGGTGCAAACACAACACAAAGGTGAGGGAGAGAAAGGGGAATGAGGAGTAAAAGAAGATAAAAGGAAATAAAATGGGATAAAAATAAGTTCGACTGCCAAGGTTTTGTCACCTTTATATAAGCCTCGACTTTGGAACAACCAGAAGGTTTCCACATGAGGATCTAAGGTCACGGGTTGACTCATAAGGTTTTAACAATTCAGAAAAATATGTAGGAGCCACATGGGCTTTAAAAGTGGTGAGTAAAATCTGAAAATCAATTCTAAAACAGACAGAAGGTCAAAGTAAAAAGGACAATAAAGGGCTGATGTGACGCAAGGGAGAAGTCCAGCTGCAGTTTGATCAGTCGGTGGCGGGAGAGTGATTTCTGACTTCTACCAGAGAGCGTGGAGTCACTATAGTCAGGCCTGGACAAGACGAATGCATGGATGACTTTTTCAAGGTCAGACTGTGGCAGAATCAGACTGAGCTTGGCTATTAATCTGAGAGAACAGGACTGTCCGCCTGACTTGACATGAATGTTCGAGTCAAACGTAACTGTCACACTTCTGTTGGAGGAGAAATTAGCCAGGTTGTTTGAAATTTGACTGACGGAATGGGGTTGATCAAACCAGAAAGCTTGTTGTAAAAATTGTTCAGCTGGGGGACACTGTGTGCCATCAAATGCAGTTGATGCGGTTTGATACGATGACATGCTGGACCGGTCGCCGCTGCCTGCCCACTGTTGGCCGTGACGATGGCTCTGACACACTGCAGCTGCATCCAGACACATTTTAGTCCGAGCCTGTTGATAACACCCCTCAGAAATCCAAAATGAACAGACACGACCCAAACTAATTGTCATTTAAGAATTAGTCTGGCAAGGGATTTAATGCCTCACACAGTCATTTACATATAAATTATAAAATAAGGACACAAGGCAGTCAGAAAGCAGATTAACAAGTAGTAGTAGTTTAGCTCATGATTCCAATGAGAGGTGGGTAGAGTACAAGTAAAACTACTGTTACTTTATCCTCCTAGTGACTCAAGTAGAAGTACTCATAAACCGAAGTACTTGAGTAAAAGTTAAAAAAAAGCATCCCATACAAAACTACTGGAATTCATTACAGCAGAATGGATTGTGTTTAAACGTCTATTTTGGTCACTTTTGTTTATTTCTTTGATTGTTTTGACCATTTTTTGTTCATTTTGTTGCTTACTTTGATTTTTTATTGCATTTTGTTGTTATTTTGTTTATTTATTTTAAATCGCATTACCTCTGTGGTTGCTTAATTTATTCACTTTTACTAATTTTTTTGCTTATTTTGACCATTTTTTGTTGACTTACTTGATTATTTTGAGTCTTTTTTTCTCATTGTGTTGCATACTTTGTTGATTTTTTTCATTATTTTATTATATTGTTCATTTTGTGAATATATTTATTATTTTGTCACATATTTTGTTCGTTTTAGTAACTGACCAGATTTTTTTGATTCTTTTTGTTCATTTTCATGCTTATTTTGTTGATTTTTATTCACTTTTGTTGCCTTTTTTGGCAATTTTACTCATGTTGCTGTTTATTTTGTTCATTTGTGCACTTGTGTACGTGACTACTTTGTAAATATGTTGCGTTTTGTAATTTTGTTCAGTTTTCTGTTCATTTTTTGTCCATTTTGTTCATTTTGGTGGTCATTTTTAAAATCTGTTTATATTTGTTGCTTAGTTTATTCGTTTTGATAGTTTGCTTGATTTTTTCATTTTGATTAAGTAAATGTGTTTTATTTAATTGTTTTTTGTTGATTTCAAGCTTTTTTACTCCTATTCATTGAGTTGTGGCCAAATATGACTAACAAGTAATTTTTTTTGTCACAAATGTAACTTTTTTCTTTTTTTTAACCAATGTCACTATTTAATTTGTCCATTTTTACTAATTTAGGTACTTATTTTGTTTTTTTGTTCATTTTTGTTAACCTTTTAGATTATTTCAATCATTTATTTCTCATTCTTGATTATATTGTTCATTGTTGTTAATTTACTTGATCATTTTCTTCCTTTTTGCTTATTTTATTGCTCATTGTGTTCATTTGTATTTATATTAACTTTTTAATTTACTTGACAGTTTTGTTGTTCAGTTCGTTACTTTTCTTTGATTTGATCAATCATTAATATGGACTGTGTCCAAAGTATCTGAATGCTGCAAAAAGCCCATTGTTGCTGCTATACAAGTATATGATTGAGATATAATTTATCACATAAAATCACTTTTTGATGGAATTGCCATTAAACCACAGATATGTTGGGGCACACGGGTTATGCTGCTAGTTTTTGTGCATATGTGTTGCTTAGTTTATTCATTTTGATAATTTCCTTGATTATTTTGCTCAATAGCCAAGGAGAAGTACATGTTTTTTCATCACCAGTGCAACTGGTAACTAACAGTGTACGTAACTACTTAGGCCAAACATATAATGTAATGTAATGTACTTTATTTGTGAATGTAATGTAGTATATGAATGATAGTGAAATGTTATATGGAAATTGTTAAAGCACTGAATCATTGTTTTATTTGCTGATTTATTCTGAAGTGAACTTGTAATGATTTTTAAATTTAATATAAAATGTCAAAAATGAAAAGAAAAAAAAAACATTCTGGCATAAGCCTATTAGATAAACCTTACCAAGGCGGCTAATGTACACTGTGTGTCACTGTCTCCTGTGGGTGAGCTGCTGAAAGCACTTCATGCATCTCAGTTACAACGCCGCTGCTCTTTAGACTCTGAATCAATTCACAGAGGATTGCTTAAAATTCAAGAAATGCTATTAGCGTGGCTGCGGCTAGTGTTTCGAATCCATTTAATCCACTTAGGGCTTGAGAGGCAGGGGAGATGAGAGCGGGGGGGCGGGTCAAAAACAGAAAAAAAAGAATGAATGTGAGTGTGAGTGTACAGGACAAACAGGTGTGTGTCAGTCAAAAATAATGGTGTATTTAATTGACTGTGAATATATGATGAGATGCTACAAACTCTTATTTCTCCTAAAGGGTAGAAATAAAAACTGCAGGATTTAAAACTTGTCTGATTGAGATGCTACTGTGAGAAACAACAAGCAAATGTGATCCCCGCTGTCAGTCTCCATTAATCACAAATACCACATACAGACCGCCACAGGGCCGCTGTGCCGGCGGTGACATGTGTCGTACATGGTGATGAGGACTGATGAGTGACTACTCAGCTGAACAGAACGCATCAGCATCGCTGAAGAAAAGACGAGCAGGGAAACACTTTTATCCGAGTTTGGTTGGGTTTCTTGTGTTATGGGACGGAAGCACAGCCTGGCCATCATTAACACGGATGAGGAAGAAGGGTGAATATGACGCACAGATGTGGCAGAACCACATTTAAAAGCAACCCCTAATATGCCTCTTTTCCACTGCAGGTATTGGTTCAGCACACGTGGATGCACACATGGTCTGGCATGATTTAGGGACCAATGTGTCTGCAGTGCTGGTGTTCACCTTACATACTCATGCCCTTTTACCAGTAAATATCCTCCATTTAGAAAGATACTTCAGAGTAGGGTTTTCTGATGTTAAAACATGGTACAAACTTCCTGTCTCCTATTTTTTTTTAATTTATCCTTTATTTAACCAGGTAAGTCAATTGAAAACCACTTGGCACATTTAGAGACAGACAACCACTCACACTCACATTCATACCTATGGGCAATTTAGAGTGACCGAACCCAGGACCTTGTAGCTGTGAGGCGTGAGTGCTACTCACTGCATCACTGTGTCGTCCGAAATGGGCGGAGTCATGAGGGATGTCCAAATCAGACCAAATCACATGATACTGCTGGAAACTGAATTTTCCTCTGGGATAAATAAAGTATCTATCTATGTATCAATGTATGTACGTACGTATATCTATCTATCTATCTACTGTATGTATCTATCTGATTATCTGGTAGTATGAGGGAGATGGATTTGGGCGCCATTACATCCAAACAGAACCACAACAGCCAAGAGAGACAGATAAACCAATACCAAGCAACAGTAAACATTCAGCTCTGCAGGCTAGAGAGGCTAGTAGCTAGTGTTAGCTACCACACTACAATGAAAATAGACAATAAAACAGACAGTAACCCTCTCCATTCCCAGGCTGCATGTTGATCACATCTCTGCGACTGTTTCCCAATTATTTACTCATTTGGAATCTTTTCCCCAAAGAAGCATCACTATCAAAAGTTTTGTTTTACTTCTCGCACCAAGTGACATCACCTGACGTAGGCCATGTGATGTCATGCACAGAATGTCAATACGTATCATCTTGTAGGGTTTTTGACTTCTCAAATCACAGGGAACTTTTCCCCTTCACCTGAGTCCATCTTACATTAACTCAAGCACAGAGGAGGCGTTTCTGTATCTGGCTTATCTAGGGTTTCCTCTTTGTGTGTATGCAGCAACAAAATGAAGTCCCACATTATATGTGACATATTCTACCAGGATTTTAATTCCCCCCCAGAATGAAGTTCAGAGCGAGTAAAAAGTGGAGCGCTCTGTTTGTACAGAACGTATGTGTGTTCATCTGAACATTCAACCCTGTATCTCCAAAGTTTCTGGACCCAAACTAACCAGCTTGGCACGTGGGTAGTCAGGGTAGGGGGACGGATTACTGTGGCAACCATGACCTAATTTGCATATTAATTAGGTCATAGCATTTATAAAAACCTACTTTGACCTATAGCTTCAAAATTATGAAAGCTTTTTTAAAAATATTAGTTTTTGGGGCTTTTTTTTTAGCCTTTATGCATAGTGATAGAATAGAAAGACATGAAACATGGGAGGAGAGAGTGAGGAGTGATGCGCGGTGAAGAACGCAAAGTTTTTGAATACTGAGCCATGTGGGTCACCGGGTGAGCCAAAAAGCCATCAAATTTTAATATGTGATTAGACTCCAGGACACTTCTCACTCATCTGATGACCTTGATTATGACCTTGAGGATGGGTAGGGTCTGAAATTATTGCAATTTGACCTACATACATTTCATGTACTGAGGTTGAAAATGTCATATGCCCCTGGGTTGTTGACAGGGTTGTGACTTTCAAGAGAAAAGGTTAAGGTATTAATTAATTTGAAATGGATTTGCCATTTCATGACAAATGAAAATTTGTCTTAATGGGCATTTTCAAAAATCAATGGCATTTCTCAGTTTCAACATGTGATTTGTTATCTTTCTGCTATGCAACAGCCCAAATTTGTATGACGTCGCTACCGTTTCTGTTTGTTCTAGACCAGAGGTCGGGAACCTTTTTGGCTGACAGAGCCATGAAAGCCACATATTTTAAAATGTATTTCCGTGAGAGCCATAAAATATTTTTAACACTAAATACAACTAAATGTGTGAAGTTTTAAGTAAAACCTACAATTTAAGAGTATAACGGGTCTCTGAATTTATTCTTTTTAATAACGTTGTGATACTGAAGCAAACTGATAAATAAAATACTTCTTGCCGTTAATGCGACTTCTGGTGTTGGATGCTTTTGCTGAGGTTATGCCTCACGCAGGCGTTGAGGTTTTCATCCCTTAAATGTGATGGCGTGTGTTGAAGTGTCGCTTTATATTTGACCGTTTCATTGATGAAATTTAATCATTGCATATTAGACACAACGCAAAACCTGCTCTGTCCACACATGCTGAAATGTGCTCCTCATCTTTTTTCTTTTCGCCATCTTCACCGTCAAAACAACTCGTGTAGGCTTCCGCATTATCCAATAAAAATAGAGTTTTGGTGTCGGTGTAGCCTGAAGCACAGCTGGGATTGGCTCCAGCCACCCGCAGCCCCGAACACGTGCGGCAGAAAATGAATGGATTAAAATTATTCGTTAGTTATTATGTTAAGAAATGTCAGCTAAGATTTATCTGTATTTTTTGTCCATTTGCTGTGCAGGTTTGAACGTTATACACATAAGTTATATACCTCTGGATTCAGCTCGACATGAGCTTTCATTGAGTTTGTTAAAATATCGATTTACCTTTGGTTTATGATGCACAGTATAAGAAAAAGCAAACATTTAGTGGAGTTGTTATCTTTGGACTCTTTGTACATAATGGTTTGTGGTGTCGGCTGTGGTTTGTTGATCTGAAATTGGTTTAGATATATTTTTAGCTGAGATTCTGGCGATTACGGTCGTGTATAGGATGTGTGGTTTAATTCATTGATTAGAAAACAAGAGCTGTAAATATCGGTACAATTAGACCTTGCTGTCAGATCCGGGGGCAATCGTGAGGAAGGGGTTAAATATGGTGTTGCAGTGTTTTGCAATTCATCCCATTATGTCTTTACATTTTACATGGTGGCCCACCTTTTTTGTAAACAGGGTTGAAAAATCCAGGAAAGGTGAACATGGCAGCGGTGTAAGGACCGAGGCTGGATTTCACACAGGATGGTAGAAAGTGTACAATATTTATAAGAGCAGGGCTCACACACACATGTACTGTCACACACATCCTCAGGGCTGGGAATCTGAAATGTCACTGTCTGTGTGTGGGTGGCATAGCCTCCAGCGGGCGACAGCGCTGACTCACACAGAATGACCAGATGGTGTGAGGGAACGCCGGGGAGAGGGGAGGGAAAAAGACCGATAAGGAGAACGAGACGGAGCATGTGCGGCAGAAATACAGAAAGACAAAGAGAGCGACAAAGGAGAGAAAGGGGGAAGGGAGAGAGAGGGAGAGACAAAGCAGACGAGTGAGAGAGTGGGTGAGTGACAGAGGGAGAGAGTGTTTTGTAGCTACCATTCCTCCAGCCGTGACTGCTCTCTGCATTTTAAACACCTTCCCCTTCTGTTACTCGCAGCCCTGGCTCTGCAGGATATGCCAATTAGCATCACACACACACACACGAACACCCCCCC